>JASANB010001158.1:0-141553 GCA_030248155.1 Sabatieria punctata
ATTTTTTACCCAAATTTTAGTCCTCAAACCCCTGTTTTTTTGCTGAAAAAGGGTCGCTGATACCAAATTTTGGATACCAAAAAAGGTCCCTGAAACCGGCTTTGGGCATAGTGCTGAAACCCTATTTTGGAACAGAAAAATTTCCCCTAGGCGAAAACCTAGCTACATGTTTACACGCTCCTCTACAACAACGTTGCAGTTGTATGGCATGTCTATCTATTTATGAACATTTATAGAGAAACCTAACCCGGAGCTAGAATTTTTCAAAATGCTATTTAAAAAATATGCCTTGTCGGAAGAAGAGGAACGCTTCAACAAAGCTTGGAGTCCATCGAAAAAATATGTAAATTGGGACTACATACATGGACAGTGCAAGTCAGCAGAGAAGGGCCGACGAGACATACAGGCTTATCTCGATACACTAGACTGGCTAACTGAATTGGAGATCCAGTATAGAAAGAAGTACATAGGAATCTCTTAAAACAAAGTTCTGTTTGCAGAGATTCAAAATTGCTCGCATTGGTCGACAAGATTCTGGCACACCGAACACAGCGATACAGGGGAGATAAGAAAAGTGGAAACGTTTTGCTGAAATGGCTTCAAGTGCGATATGCTAATAAAGAGCTTGCCGCGGAAGGTGACGACACCAGTCTTAGCAGCGAGCTGGTAAGCCTGAACCATCCATTATAACCGCTGTCCCAGGCTCAGTGCTTCGATTAAAGCTTCGCTAGGAATGTGCTCCCTCTGACCTGCACCACTTGACTATGATGAATTCAAGAAAATTTCGAACAATTTTATGTTCTGTTAGTTACTTTTCCTCATTCAGAATTCGCGCAAACTGGCTTTTCAAAATGGAATTAATAAGATGAAGGAAGATTTGAAGAGCTTATTGGTTGAATTCATTACTCAGCAGGTGAGATTATGGATTAATCTTGCAGTTATCATTTTGGTTGACCAACTTCAGAAATTCAGACAGCAAGAAGTGCTACAAACCATCGAAGATTCAGTAGAGCAAACAAAGGACCTGATGGAAGAAGTAAACTACATGTTTGTTTTTTCAGATAAAGCTCGGTTTTGAATGAGCCATAAAACTTCAACTGATGTTAGTCATAAGTCTTTCTGTTTGCAGCTGTTACTGTTGCCTCTTAGCGAAGTCAGAGAGCACCTGAATGACATCGTGAATATGAAACAACCAAGCTGCCAAGTCCACCAACTAAGATCAGAGTTGGACATGTTCAGGGTGCGCATGGAGGTTCGATTGGCCACTATAGCCGAAACTATAAAAGATTCAGTCAGAGAGAGCAACCAGGACGCATCAAGTCACAAAACGAAATTCTATAACAACAACGACAACAGTACTGAGGAAGATGAAGCTTCCAAAACAGAAATTCGTCAGAGACGTTTATTCCAACTGACATCTGGACATCCTGGCATCATTGTCATTGGCGGAAAAGGCATGCATGAAGATGAAAATGATGACGATGATAGTGAAGAAGAGGAGGAGGAGGAGGAGGAGGAGGAAGAAGAAGCATTAGGCATCATAGAAATGTATGTGCCTTACCAATCAACAAGCTTCCAATTTGTCCATGTGAACACTAACCTATTCCCGGATCGACATAGTCACATGGCTGCTTTATTGAAAGACCATCGTCTGTATGTGACTGGGGGTTGTTACAACAGCTCTGCACTGAACAGCTGCATCGCTCTGGATCCAGCCACAATGAAATGGAGTGATGTGCCACCAATGAAAATGGAAAGATCCCACGCTGCTGCAGTGACCCTCAACGATCGCTGGTTTGTGTTTGGAGGCTATGGAACCAATGGACAACTAAGTTCAAGCGAGATGTTTGACATTTACAGTCAAAGTTGGACCGACTTCATACAAATGCCACACACTCGAAGCGTTCACTGTGCAGTCGAATTGAATGGCAGAATTTATCTGATTGCAGGATCTGTTGACAGATGCTGCAGTGCAGATGTTTTGATATTGGACGCAGCCACTGAAATATGGTGGAACAGCCCTCAGTTCAATCTCACTCAGCCAAGAATCAATGCATCAGCTGCAGTCATCGACTCCAAGATTGTTGTCACTGGTGGTTTGAATGAAAACACATGTGAACTTGGTTTGTGTGAAGAACTGGACCCCAGAGAGGGCAAGTGGAGGACCATCAGTCCACTGTCATATGAAAGATACTCTCATTGCGCAGTAAATTGCAATGGCAAACTGTTAGTAATGGGAGGTTCGGATGGAGTAGAGAATTTGGATGTGGTTGAAGAATATAACCAAGCCAAAAATAGCTGGCAAACAATTGAGCCCATCAAGGAACCCAAAAGACTCTTCACGGCAACACTACAGCTGTTAGGAATCTGATTTATTATTACATGTTGTCCAAAAAACCGTAATGGATGGCTTTTAGATTATTTTTGTAAACAAATTTTAAATCCTAACAGGAAAACTTGCGATCTTCAAAAATTCTTTATTAACTGTGCAGAAGTGCACTGCTAATTAGTATTGTTGTTTGGGTATGCGATTTTCAGGAATCGGTTCGGCATGGGTAGGTATTTTTCGGCATACCCAGGAATCGGTTCGGTATGGGTAGGTATTCGCAAAAATACCGGCATTTATTCCGTATTTGCTGAAAATGTTTTTACAAAGTCAAACACTGAATTTCCCATTTACAAGGCCATGAATTTAGTCATTTCCAAGGTCAGAGGCTAGAAAAACCGTCAAAAGCAATGGGATTTACAATTTTTTATCTTTGAAATAAATTAATTTTTAGTTTTCTGGAATGAAAATTGTTTCTATATAAATTTAAAATAATAATTTTGAAAATAATTTTAGCTAAGAGAACTGTTTCCATTGTACTGTAGTTTTATGGCCTGCTAGTGTACAGTATGGAAATCTAACGAGCAGTGACAAAATACAAGGCTATTTTGTTGATTGTGAATGTACAGTACATAGAGACTTGATTATTAAGGAGCAGTGTGAGGTTAAGCCAAAACTAGCCCAATGCTTTCTAATGACAAAGCAAGTTTGGGACAGGGAGACGGGTCAGAGAACTAAAAATCCTTCAACTTCGATGTTTTGGAGGGATATCGTAATAGAATTTGTTTCTGCATGCCCCAAAACTGCAAAATTACAAAGAAAACACCGTGATCATAAGGAATTTTCGATAAAAATTGCACTAAGCTGGACTAAAAATACCAATTCCCAAATACCTGGGTATTCCCAAAATAATCGGTATACCGCGTATGGGTATTTATTAAAATACCTGGAATCGGTAGGCATTTATTGGGTAGGTATTCCCAAAAATACCCATTTTTCGGTATGGGTTCGGTATACCCAATCAACAGTACTAATTAGTATCTAAGGTAGTAGTTTTGTTGTATTATTATGTTATCATGATAAATCATTTGTGCAGTACTTGATAATAAATTCTGGACATGTTACAATAGATATTTCCAAATGAATCCATGCCAAAATGAATGGACCTTCAAATGAATCCACGCCCAAATGAGACAGTCATGCCAAAACAGAGAGGCCAAAATGAATGGCACCCATTGCGTTTCATTTACATATATCATTTCAGCATACATGTAAATGTAACAGGTCATCCGCCGATGGGGGGAGGGGGGTTGGGGGGTCTGAGCCAAAATTTTGGGGGAGGGAGGTGGGCACTAAAAAACGCTCAAAAATCGAAATTTTTTGGCTAAAAATTGCCAAAAATCGCTAATTTGGGCTGAAATACAGATAAAAAGTGCTGTTTTGCAGGCGATTTTGGCAATTTTTGCGTGTGAAATTGTAAAAAATTGCAAAATTTTGCTCGAAAATTTACTTGCCAGAAAAAGCGGAGGGGGGGGGGTCGGTGAAATCGTCTCGGGGGGGGGGGGGGTGAGGGGCCGACCCCCCCAGACCCCCCTGTTTCATGTATGCATTTCAGTGTTGTAGACATCCGATTCAAGATTTAATTTGCATCTAGCATTCTACCCTTAACAATGAGAATAAACTATTACTGATTGAGCAAACAAGCACCAACCGACTCTACAGAGGCCAAATCGACGTATCACAGAAACCAGGACCATTCCAATTGAGAATAAAACCCTAATACCACACTTAATTGAGCAATGACTAAAGTTAGTTTCCAGCCACTTATTTGATTTGAGGGAAGGCCATCTGAGCTTTGGTGTCCAAGCCAGCATCGTCCTCACGCCACAGGGACGTCACTGTCTTCAGTTGAGTGTAGAATCGGACACCCTGAACACAGAACTATTATAAACAGCAAATTATCTGCGCTAAATAGTTTACATTCTTTCCGTAGAAGTTGGTATCACCTCTGAACGAGCCGCGACTGCCCGTAAAGGAAAACATTGGCAACGGAACAGGAATGGGCACATTGACACCGATCTGTAATTTTCATAAGTTAGCTTAGTTGACAGACAGACAGACAGACAGACAGACAGACAGACAGACAGACAGACAGACATACAGACAGACAGACAGACAGACAGACAGACAGACAGACAGACAGACCTGTCCAACATCAATCTGCTGAATGAACTTTCTGGCAGTAGCTCCATTAGTTGTAAAGATTGCAGTTCCATTTCCATACGGATTTTGATTAACGATTTCCATAGCTTCATCCAAAGTATCGGCATTCAAACAGACCAGCACTGGACCGAATATTTCCTCCGTGTAACATTTCATGTGCGGCTAAAACTGCCCTTCTAGCAGAGAACCATACAGACAAACAACTACAAAGGCACCTTGACTTTAGTCAAGACGGTGGGCCCAACAAAGTTTCCCTTCTCATAGCCCTTTACTTGTACATCACGACCATCCAGAGACAGTTCAGCGCCCTCATCCACTCCCGACTGAACCAACTCGTTTACTCTTTGCTTGGCTGCTGGTGAGATCAGTGGGCCCAAATCAGCACCTGGCTCCCACCCTAAAAGAGTGGCATTTCTTAGTGTAGGTTTTGGCCAGCAGGGGAGGGGTAAGCCCCTATATGATTTGAGCCCTTGAAGCTTGAAGCAGAAATTGTGAGTGGTCTTTGTATCATTTGTGTACCCATATTCCACAATAATTTCGATGTCAGCACTGTATGTTCTGTGTAAAACTAATTTTGCCTGCCAGGAAAATCTGTTCATACTTGCTACCTTGGTCAGATGAAGATTGTCATGCAGTGAGCAGCGAGTTTGCACAAAGCCTGTATTTGTATTCTAATGGTTACAAGATCTTTTGATAGCAGAATTATAATATAAGCAGGCAGCAAGAAATCTAAAGAGAGCGCATAGAATAGGATGGCTCTGTCACTGAAAACTCTGTGTTCATTTCTGTGCACCCTCTCACTACTGTTCACTCAAAATCCTGAAGGAAGTTTGTTTCTGCACATCCTTCACTGCTTATGAGTGTCTTTGCAGTGGTAAAACCTGATTTTCATGACAACTGGAACAAGAGTAATCCTGTGCAGACAAGACTGCGGTGGAAGATTGCAGGAGGTACTCCTGTTCGATCAAACGAGTTCCCTTGGCAAGTCTATTTGCAAATTGTGCGACCTAAGAAGAGAGGCAGAGGATGTGAGTGGCTTTTTGTCCAGAGATGGTACCACTGCTGAAGCTGGAATTGATTTTTTCTTTAGATCGTCTAGGAAGCTGTGGAGGTTCGCTAATAAGTGACCAGTGGATTTTAACAGCCGCACACTGTCTGTAAGCTGAAGCTCTCTCATGAAGAATACATATGTGCGGTTTTAGCCAAGGGAACCCAGTATTGGACCACAAATTTACAGCCGCTTACTTGGGCATTAAGAATCGTGTGAAGGAAAGGACCTATTGGAACAGATTGCCATTACAGTCAATGCATCCGTATTCAAATTTCAAACGAATTGGTTGGCATCGTCTTCCCTTAAATGACCTGGCCTTAATTAAGGTAATACTCAACAATTTTAGAAGGATTTTCAAATATAGTAGCTGCATCGTAGAGAGAACACCCTTTTTGAGCTATGCTGGCATACACAATAAACTCTGTTAAATTGAGGGAAACAATTGATTAGGTCCACATGATTTCGGATTATTTTGGACTTGCAGTTTTCCAACATTTCTGATGAGACCAACCGAAATCCTTGGCACGCCACTAAGCTGCACACAAGAAAAACTATTTCAGCTGAAGAATAAGGTCACGTTTTCTTCATGGATTCAAGCAATTTCTTTGCCCAAGCACGACTGGTCACTGACTACAGCAGGCAAAACAGTAGTAGTGAGTGGCTGGGGAAAAACTGCACTCAAAGCTTACAGGAGTGATGTGCTACTGAAAGCAAATCTGAAGACTGTGAGCAGCATGCAGTGTGCAACACGCTATGGATTGGCGCTGCGACATGCTCCGGCAATTCTATGTGCCTATGCACCTAAGCACAGTGCTTGTCAGGTAATGTACAAAGTTTTGTTTGGAAACGTACAGAAGTTTTTGATGCAGATATTTATTATAATAATTGGTCCAGTCTTGTATTATCAGCTAACATTCAGGCTTAGGCCTAGGTTGTTAACAAGGTAGTTCTTACGCAACTGAAGCGTCAAATATTTATAGGGAGATTCGGGTGGCCCTATGGTTGCCAAAAATGGAAACAAGTGGACTCTGTATGGAATTACGTCATTTGGAGATGAATGCAGAATGAAAAAACCTAGTACACTTGTGACCTGCGGAGCAACATGCATTGGTTGATTAAATGTCATTATTATTTCAGATGGTTTCACAAGAATCAGTATACACTGTGACTGGATTCAAGGAGTATCTGGTGTGAAATGTGTTTGATTTGATTCGTTTTGGTTGAAATAAAAGAAAGAAGAGAGATGCAAAAAGCAGAATCTACAGTTTGAAAGATAATGGATTATCAATTTGTCTTGAAACATAAATATGTTAAATTCTGGAGAAGCATTATAAGGCCAATATGTTTCTCTGGGAACTCATACCTATTATTCTTGCATTATGAATTTTCATTATTATACGACTTTTCATTACTGAATTAATGCAGAAGTCTCCAAAATCTGACAGCCGCATAAATTTATTTATTCTAAATATGGTGTCTAAATTGTTAGAAACCTTTCCAAGCCGAAATTTCAGAATTTCGAGCTTGAATTATCGAAAATTACGGAACATTTTAAATGAATATTCCACTTTTATCAATATCAATCAATGATTTTGTTTTTGAAGATGTTCTTGAAATCGATTTGGGGTGACTGTCGGTAGGGCCCGACCGGAATTCTGGTTTTTTGAAGAAGAAGAAAAAGTTTATTGTTAGCAAATGAAATATACGCCCAACAAACCAGACTGCAACACAGAGCGGGCTGGGCCGCTAAACGGCTACCAATGCCCTACCCTTTAAATGAGGTGTTAAGTCGTAATCGTCTAGAGCTTTACGAAAGCTGCGTGCGGACCTACTTTCTACTATGCCATTAGGTAAACTATTCCAGATTGAAATAACTCTCACAGCAAAGAAGTGTTTTCGCAAATCTAATCTGGCTTTAGGCAAGTACAATTTGTACATGTGACCTCGGGTAGACGGATAATGAGCATAAGCAAAAAATGCCTCAGCGGGAACATCCACCAATCCATGTAAAATTTTATACACCATGACAAGGTCTATAATAATGCGTCGTTTCTCTAACGACTCAAGTTTTAGAACAGATAAACGTTCAGCGTATGGAAGAGACTCGAGACCGGGGACACGTCTGGTAAACAATCTTTGAACTCGTTCCAACAAGTCAATATCTTTCAAGAAATAAGGGTTCCAAACTTCACTAGCATACTCTAGCTTTGGACGGACAAATGTTTTAAATAATTTCACCAAAAATGAATTTGTCCTGGTTTCAAACGACCGGAAAATTAAGTTAACCAACTGAAATCCTTTTAAAGCAATTTGCTGACAATGTTTGGAGAATTTCAGATCATCAGAAATCAAGACGCCCAGATCAGATATGACATGTACAACCTCCAAATTTGCACCATTGGCCGTATATGGTGTGTCTACATTGCCATGACCAAAATGTAACACCGCACATTTATGGATAGCAATAGAAAGCTGCATTCTATCTGCCCAAGCCATTACTCGTTCAAGATCGTTCTGCAATACATGATTGATTTGAAATTTTGGAACCGCAAAATAAATCTTTGTATCATCTGCATAGAGAACCAGGTTTGCCTGAGACAAAACCGACTCGACGTCATCTATGTAGACCAGAAACAGTAGGGGACCTAATTTGCTACCCTGAGGTAAGGTTCCGGTCATACATGTAACAGCTCCGGGCCGACCTGGGAGAGGGGGGTTTCCTCAGGTGGGGGTCGAGGGGGGTTTCGCCCAGAGGGGGTCCCAAATTTCAAAAAGCTCCAAAACGCCTGGAAATGCGTTTTTAGCACGTTTTTTTCGTAAGGACGCTAAAAATCATGTTTTAAGCTGCCAAATAGCGTTTTCGAGCTAAAAACAAGCAAAAAATGACAAAAAGGGCTTCCAAAAACACCGATTTCTCTTAAATATCAGCAGTGGAAACGCCAAATTCGGTTTTCAAAGGCTTTTCAAGCGAATTTTAGGCTAAAAATTAGTCATTTCTGAGCCAGTTTGTTAGTACTGGGAGCCGCTACTAGTACTTGTATTTTTGGGTCGGGGGTCCCTTAACCTGTCTCGGGGGGGTGAGGGGGGTTTAGCCTTTCCAGCAGGGGGCAACCCCCAAACATACATGGGACGGGGGGTAAGGGGGGTATACCCCTCCCCCCTCCCAGAGGGAGGAAATTTTCGCTTATTTAAGGCAAAATAGGCGTTTTTGGCCTTTTTTCGCCCCCCCCCCCCGAGGTCTCCAACCCCCCTACCCCCCTCTGGATTTTTCCGGCCCATGTATGCCCTCAAACCCCCTAGTACATGTATGGTTCCGGTCCAGTGCTTTTTACTGGATTTTTCGTTTGTTTACATACAGATGCTGACAATGCTGAACGAACAAAATTTGCTGAATTTTTGCAGTTAAGTTCCAAATTTCAGCTTATCAGATCGACATTTGGCAGTAAAATGAAATCTTCTTATATTATTGGGACGCCCTTTATGATCATAAAGTCACAAAATTTGCAAAAACTTTCATTTAACAAGTACAATCGCTTACATTGAACTACAGACATTGGTTTGTTGTTTAATTGTGTTTCTCACGGGAAAAGTGCTATAAGTGACTTCTGTCTCCAATTTTTTTGCAGTATTACCGGCCCAGTGGAAAATTTCCATCCGGGCCGGGCAGGCCATATCAGAGCGAAACCGTTTCGGGCGTTAAGTTAATTAAAGATTCAATGTGAGCTATGCCAGAAGACCGGCTGGGTGTCGACCCCATGTGAACACATCTGACCTAGAGAACGACACTCATAGCAGAGAAACCAATGCTATATACTCCAGCAGTCGACACATGTAATAACACTCTCAAAACCACACATGGGCCGGGGGGTAAGGGGGAATACCCCTCCCCCTCTGCCGGCCATACCCCCCTCCCCCACCGCCCCCCCCTCCCGGAGGGAGGAAATTTTCGCTTATTTAAGGCAAAATAGGCGTTTTTTGGTCTTTTTTCGGGGACCCCCCCCCCCCGAGGTCTCCAACCCCCCCTACCCCCCTCCGGATTATTCCGGCCAATGTATGCTCAAAACCATCCCTTTTGAAAAGCTACACCCTAAACAAGCCGAGAAATTCTGGAGTTGACTGAAAACAGTGGCAGAGATCATCAGAAGCCTACGGCGGCATCTTGCAACAAAAGAGAAAAAAATATGTTCTTTTCTGCGTTCTCTTAAAGGAGCCGCAATAAGTGGCTAAGACTGACCAGCATTGACTTGCAGTTGCTTGGCTCTGTCCACAAATTCGGGCAGCCACTTCTGGGACTCGCCCACAAATACGGCCGTACTCAGCGCCATGCATCGCTGTCCCGCTGCTCCGAACGCTGCTGCCGCTAGCTGAAGTAATTTCTCCTTATTCTGACCTGACAGTCAGCAACTTACCTTATATAGTACCCTACCTTAAGTACTGAAACCATATGGCACCTGTACCCATATATGGGCCGGAAAAAATGGGTTGGGGATAGTCAAAATCCGAAGATTTCGGGATGGGCCTGCCGATTTGGGGGGTGGCGCCAATTTTGGTGGGTGGGGTCAGGAACAAAAGTCGGCTTCAGGTGGGTGGGTGGGTGGGGTCGTTTGGGGGTCGAGCCCAAGTTGGGGGTGAGCAACCCACCCGGACCCCCCGCGGCCCATGTATGCCTGTACCTTATACGGTACCCTTACCTTAGACACTGGAACTATATGGTACCTGTACCTTATACAGGGTTCGTGCGGCCTTTGGATAGCAAAATTCCCTGACCTTTCCATGACCAAAGTAAATTTTCCCTGACCAACCTGGGTGAGGAAACTGCAACCAATGTGAAAAAATTTTGAAAAATTGACTTTTTAGAAAGCATTTAAACGGTATTCAGAGGGTAAATTTACGGTTTAAGCAGTAGTACATAAAATCAGAAGACCGATTTTCAAAAGGGTGTTGTGTAAAGTGCAGACAGGACTATTTGTCGGTGAGATGTTTCTTCTGCTATCAAATTTTTCCCTGACCAGACACCAAATTCCCTGACTTTTCCCTGATTCCCTGACTTTTTTAAATTCCCTGACTTTTCCATGACTCCCTGACTTTCCAGGTCCCGCACGAACCCTGTTATATGACACTCCTACCTTAGGCACTTGAACCATACGGTAGCTGTACCTTATGATACCGGTATCTTATGGCGTTAAGTGCATACATGTGCAGGGTCGGCGGCTCAGGGGGTGACGGCCAGGTCTCCGTGCGTAGTTTCCTGGATATAGGTGCAAATTTTCGGCGGGTAATTCAAATTTTGGCGGGAAATTCAAATTTTTGCCCAAAATTTTGGCTAAAAATACGAAATTTTCGGTTAAAATTTAAAAAATTTGCGGAAAAAATCAAATTTTCGAAAAAAATTGTCAAAAAACCACTTTTTTGACAGAAACATTGCCAAAAAATCGAAATTTTACAAGAAAATTTGAAAAAATTTCGGGTTTGGTGCGTAGTTGCCTGGAGGAAGGGTGCGTAGTTGCCAAAATTGATTTCTGTGGCTTAAAAATGCATCTGGAGGCTTTCTAGCAGCCTCTAGCAACGTTTGGGAGATTTTTATTTTTGTCCCCCCCTGTCCCCCCCATGCACATGTATGGTTAAGTGCGTGATTGTATGACGGTCTCCAAAATTAGGAAGACCTACCTGACTGAGCGTGGATTCCTTGTTAGCGTCGGGCATAACGATGCCGTGGTTTTTGGCTCCCATGTTGCACTGAACTCGCTTGCCTGCCTTACTGCCTCGCTCGTATATGTGCTGACCCTAAGAGCAAGTAGAACCAACTCTGATAATAATTACTCACTCAGGGAAACATTATCAACAACCCTGGGCTAACTGGAATCGGATACACGAGACTGAACCGCTTCGGACTTTTGTGAAGAGCACAGCAATTTTTCGGCAAACTCTGTTTGCAACCCAGGGCTGTTGGGTCGTTTTTTTGTTTTTCTTCAGAGGGGCTAGCTAGGAATAAAACTAAACGTCGGAAAAAACTCAAACAAGTTTTTATTATGAAATAGGCATAATAACTGGATAAATTCGCTTACAATGCGTCAATTTTACGCTAATTAATAGAAGAAGGTTTCCAAGCATTTCCTTGGCAAAACTAAGCAGTTTTTCTAAAAAAAAAATACCGGTACCATTGTCAGGCAAATTACATTGTTCCATTTTTGGTGTTTTAAAATTAAATTACTACTCGAAAACATGAACTTGGTGCATTCGGTAATAAAACTCACGCTATTTCGTTGAATTCTGCAATAAAAATCGATTATTAAAAAGTATTCTGTTATCTGGGAAGATAACTTCTGCAAAGAAAAAACTGGAAAAAGGCTTGAGTTTTTTTCGGAAAAGAAACCACCCCGCGGTCGGATTTTTTAACAGGAACACAATTTTTTGCCAAGTTCTAAAACTTGCGATACCAAAAACTACTTGTAAAACAGCTATTTTTAGTCGTGTTTAAGACCAGACTGGGGTTATTGGCTCGAAATCATAATTTTGGATTTAATTTTAATTCTATTATGCAGGGTGTGTCAAAAAAAAACAACCCAGCAGAGTTTTTGCTGTAGCAACCGCAAATCTCAACCGATTTGAATGAATCCTGCTTTAAATTAAAGATAAATAAATTCTTGAAAGACTGGTGAAGGCCCTATTAAGATACGATGCTTAGTTCCTGAGATATTTTCCTTCAAACTCAAAACAGAGATTTTGGCAGTGAACAAGAGCGATTCCGTTGCACTTCACAACAAAACGGATTCCTACTGCTGAGGGGCAACAAGACTTTTACAAATGAAGTAACCAAGCATGTGTGGCACCAGAAAAACCTCGTTACGTTAGCCCTGAGCAGTAGGAATCGGTTTTATATTATGAAGTGCAACAGAATAATAAAAATCGCTCTTGTTCATAGCCAAAATCTGTTTTGACTTTGAGTGCAAATATCTCAGGAACCAAGCATCATATCTTAATAAAAGCTTCACCAAACTTTCAAGAATTAATTTATCTTTCATATAAAATAGGACTCACTGAAATCGGCTGAGATTTGCGGCTGCTACAGTTAAAAATCTGCTGGGTTGTTTTAATCTCTGTTGTGCACTGCCAAAATCTCTGTTTTGATTTTGAAAGCAATTATCTCAGGAACTAAGCAACGCATCTTAATAAAAGCTACACCAGTCGTTCAAGAATTTATTTATCTTTCATTTAAGGCAGGATTCATTCAAATCGGTTGAGATTTGCGGTTGCGACAGCAAAAAATCTGCTGGGTTGTTCTTTTTTTGACGCACCCTGTACATTCCCACTGCCAAGTTGGGCGCACTGCTTCTAACTAGGATGATGAGCTGTAGTATCCTAAAAAGGAACAAACCAGCTTACAGCTCTGTCTCCGCCGACAAACGAAATAGATTTGATATCCGGGTGATCGCAGATGAAATTTACGGCTAAAATTTAAAATTACTATGCAATCTTAGAACAAAATTAACCACCAAGTACCATCGTGCTGCCCATGGATTACATTCAAACACCCATCCGGAATACCAGCCTCCTTAGCTAACTCAGCTAACATAATACAAGCTCCGGGGTCCCTTTCTGAAGGTTTCATCAGCATCGTATTTCCGCACATCAGGGACAGGGGAAACATCTACAAACAGACTTTAGCAATAAACCACTTTTTTACGACAGTCAGGCACTTGACGCCGTTTATGTACCACTCTGTTCTGATTTCCTACCATACATTGTACCGGCACCCATGGCCATGGGTAGGGGTACCATGTATAGTACCCAGACATGGGCTAGCATTTCGGCTGAGGGGGGGGGGGTAGAATTTTAAATTCCTGAGGGGGGGGGCTGAGGGGGTGGTAAGCCAAAAAGTCCGATTTTTGGCTAAAATCAAGGTTTTGTTGCTTATTTTTCATTAAAATAAGCTAAAATAAGCTATTCTGAGCTCATTTACACCTAATCCAGGCATATTTTTATCATAATTTTCTATACAAAATTCTTCCAAAAAATTCCTGAGGGGGGTAGCGGCCGGCTGAGGGGGGGGTAGGTCAGAGCCTGATGGGGGGGTCAACCCCCCTCACCCCCCCCCCCTTTGCCCATGTCTGCATGTCTGGGGGGTACCATATGGTGCCACTGCCGTAAATACCCATACCATATGGTGCCACTACCCTAAATACCCATACCATATGGTGCCACTGCCCTAAATACCCATACCATATGGTGCCACTACCCTAAATACCCATACCATATGGTGCCACTACCCTAAATACCCATACCATATGGTGCCACTACCCTAAATACCCATACCATATGGTGCCACTACCCTAAATACCCATACCATATGGTGCCACTACCCTAAATACCCATACCATATGGTGCCACTACCCTAAATACCCATACCATAATATATGGTGTCGGTACCATAAACGGCGTTAAGTGCCAGTCTGTATGAGAGGAAGTACCCATAGGGGGATCATGGCAGGAAAATTGAAGGGACAAATTCCGGCCGTCACACCTAGAGGCACGCGTATACTGTAGGTGTCCATGTCCTTAGAAATATTTGGAAGCGTCTCGCCCATCTGAAGGGAGGTGACGCTGCAAGCGTGTTCCACAACCTGAAGGCACAGTAATTTGGCATAGCAGATACGGTACTTAGCATACATAGGTCCCCGTCGACCTGGTTTCCCCTAGAGGGGGATACAAAATTTCAAAAAGCTCCAAAACGCCTGAAAATGCAGTTTAGCACGTTTTATTCAGAATCGCTATTTTATACTGTCGAATAGCGTTTTAGAGCTCAAGCAAAAAAATGACAAAAAGCACCTCTAGAACACCCGATTTCTCTTAAATATCAGCAGCGGAAATGCCAACTTCGGTGACCAAAAAAGACCATATCAAGTGAATTTAAGCAAACAAATTTGATTTCTGAATCGGTATATTCATACATGTAACAGTAAGTCTGGTGCTCTGCCACCACCCGACTTAGGCTAGACCCCCCGCCAAGACGATTTTTCCGACCACCTCCCACGATCAGGGTTCATACGGATCAGGGTTTTCCAAATTCCCTGACTTTCCCTGACCTGAGTGCTAAAATTCCCTGACTTTCTACAAGCAAACTCATAAAACAGTAAATGTTTTCAAGCACCTAATTTTGTGATTTCTTTTGCATCGGCAGATATTTACATAAACGGTGGTAGCATACCCAATAATTTTCTAAAAGCAAAGGGTGAATTTGGTATTAAAAACTAATCGTATTTCAACAGGTATTCCAAGCGTGAAGTTAACAAGAATTAACAGTTTCAGGGTTTGAGGAGGCCTGGTTGGGCCGCAGCCTAACCAGGCTTAGAAAATTTTGAAGAAATAGCTTTCAAAAACGCATTTAAAAGGTAGTCTTGGCGTAAAATTAACCGGAATTAACAGTTTCAGAGTTTGACGAGGCCTGGTTGGGCAGCAAATTTTAAAAAATCCCTATAATTTTCCCTGACCAGATCTGAAATTCGCTGACCTCCCTGACCATTTTTAAATTGCCTGACTTTTCCCTGACTTCCCTGATCCGTATGAACCCTGACGATTTTTCTGATAAGTAATTTTTTGAGCAAATTTTTGGAATTTCAGACACAAAAATTGCCAAAATCACCTGTACAACAGCACTTTTTAGCTGTATTTCAGCCAAAATTGCGATTTTTGTCCAAAAATTGCGATTTTTTCGATTTCTGAGCGTTTTTGGTGCCAAACCCCCTCCCAAAATTTTTGCTCAGACGCCCCCCGGGCCGGCGCCAGAAACCCAACCACCATCCCGCCTTCGGCGGATCACCTGTTACATGAATGCCACAACACGGACCCTCTTTGTTAAACAGTGTCTTACCTGTAAACCGCGCATAACATCGCCTTCAGCATCAGGCAACGTCTTTCCTTGTTCCTGAGTGATATTGTCAGCCAGTTTTTTCTGAGAGTCAGTTACTTTGAGCAATTATTACCAATCAAATCAGTCATAAATAAAGTCAGTTCACCTGGTCCCTCCGAATCAGCTCTGCCAGTTTGAACATGGTCTGTTGTCGGGTCATAATCGAGCTGTCACTCCAGACCTTGAAGCCCTGTTTACACGACTCAACCGCCCTTTCCATCTCATCTGCAGTGCACAGCGGAACTCTCGCTATTACTTCGTTGGTGGCCTAAACACATACATGCAACAGGGGGCTCTGGTGTGTGGCCCCACCCGACTTAGACCAGACCTCACCCCCGGATGGGACCCCCCCCCCGAGACGATTTTTCTGGCAAGTAATTTTTTGAGCAAATTTTTGCGTTTTATTTACAATTTCAGACACAAAAATTGCCAAAATCGCCTGGAAAACAGCACTTTTTAGCTGTATTTCAGCCCAAATTAGCGATTTTTGATGATTTTTAGCCGAAAAATTGCGAACATTTCGATTTTTGAGCGTTTTTAGTGCCCAACCCGCTCCCAAAATTTGGGTTCAGACCCCCTTTGGCGGATGACTGTTACATGTATGGTCAAGGGTATATAATACAGGGTTAGGGTGCACGTGAATAAAAAATAGAATGTCAAATTACCGGATTGTGAACGTCCAGAAATTTATCAGTTTTCGATTCGACAGCCTTTCCGTCGATCCACATTTTGACCGCCGGAGCACCGGTCGAATACCAGCTGACCATAAGGTAGCCATTGGTCTAGAATGTTTTCCATGCCGTGGCGGAAATTCTTTTAAAACTTTTAAACGGAGACCTAGTAGACTGTTTAAAAATTTCTGCTGTAAACTGAAAAAACTGGGAATGCGGTGATCGTATAAAACGTTAAACTTAACTTAAAAAGGAGTTTAGCAAGATATACACATGAATTTGAGAGAAATTATATAATGAACGGATTAAGAAAACACGCCACGCCACAAAGTAAATGAATTTCACTTTATTCAAAAAAGAATAAAACTTACCGTGTGTTTAGAGAGAAATTGCAGACTTTTCCTACTGAACAGAGCCATTGCCAATGCCAGATACACCTAATAAGTGGGATAAATCAAGAGAAAATTCTTGCTCCCACTACTTTTTGAAAAAATGTGCAAGGAAAGTCCGCCACGCGACAGCCCAGACAACGGTTTTCACACAGAGTCGGATGCAATCGTATATGAGGGCGCCAATTACGGTACTATTCGGACCTTATCAGTGTCTTATCATCGTAAGCCGGTTGGTTTGCGAGCACAGCACAAGGAAGTTTTGATACAGAAAGTATAGTTTAATTTTATGCGTTCTTTGCACAGGCAAGGTGCCTGCGGCCGACCCATCCGGTTTTATTTGGAAAGCTCGTTGTAATGTAGTTTTAATTGATTTCTATTTCTCGGCCGTTTACTGTGCTTGCATGGTGTAGGCTATAGACGAGAATAAACTCTACTGTACTGTACTGTACTGTACTGTAATTGTTGCCGAACTTGTGCATTTAGGCAGACAATAAAAGACATATGTTTACTAACCGACAGCGCAAACAAAAAAACAGTACGCAAACGAAAAAATATAATGCCATAATAATTTACTACATATCGAATACGTAATGAAGTACTGTAGACAATATACTGTAGACTATATACAGTAGACTAAGTACTGTAGACAATGTAGCTCCATCCGTGTGGGTTGGTACCAAAGCAGTAGGTGCTTTTTCCTTCGTAGCTTCTGGCATTTATGCTCCAACTTGTAGATTTAGAGACAGCACTGGCTGGCTCGTCGAACAAAAATACTTGCCACTTTCCGCCGAAGTGTTTCTGTATAATTTAGCCATTTTTAGTAAATCGTGTAAAGTAAACTTTTCATTAGAGTGCGAAGCGAACAATACCTGAAAAACCCAATACCCAATACCAATACCAATATATGATAGCCGCAATATTCCAATAATACCCAATAACCCAAAACCCAACACCCAATACCAACACAGAAACTAACAGTTTTAGTACTACATAATAATTCAGTCGTGTTTCTTACTTACGGCGAATTTTTTTCTAATCTCGGCCGGAAAGGGTGTGTACAACAGTTGGTAGGTACCACCAAATTTCAGGTAAGTCCAGGTTCAGGTATCTCTAAAATCCAATTTCAGGTTCAGGTTCAGGTTCAGGTACATTTTTCAAAAGTACCCAGGTGTCAGCTGTCAGGTTCAGGTTCAGGTATTTTCAAATAAAGACACAAATTTTCGGTATGAGCTAAATCAATAGCGCTCCAGTTCCTTTTCTTAAGAAAACGATCCATGTTCGAAGCAATCGAAATTTACAAACCAACAATTCGACAAAAACGAGAAAAACGCAAGACAATTTTTGCGATATGATGGACCGATCGCCGGCCGCGTCGTTGGCTCAGTGGGTAGCTTGCTGCCTCTGAGTGACGGCGGCCCCTGCATCCCTAGCGGTTGTAGTGGTTCATCCTCTCGGCGCGGCAAGTTTCTTGCTGCAAAGAGTTGGCCGTCGGCACAACGCTCCACCCAGGCCACCGAAAGCTGGTTACAGCGAGTAGGTAAATTGGGAACCAACTGGATCTGCCGTTGCACCGAAGCCGCTCCACAAAGCATGCCGCGTTGGGAAGAAGATCTACGATGTCAGAAGCTGTCTGAGAAACCAACTATGCCGGGGAGCCCTCGGCCGTCGGGAGCTGTCAGCATCATGGCATCGACACGCCGGCCGCCCTCCTGGTGACCGGCGCCCAGCAGCATGGCTAGGAGTGGCTGGCAGTAAAAGAAGGGCAACGTCCGAGATGACGAATCACGGGGAAGCGAAATGGACCTCGAGTCTGATGGCAGGCCGTAAGGCCCCCCGCACATCGGATCGGATCGGATCGGACCGATCGCCATTATTGTAGGAAACCCCACGCACTGCACGAACGTTCATTTCAAACTCTAAGTTCCGGCATTAAGTTAAGGCTCAGGCTTACATAAGTTCTACTAGCTGACGTTTAAGCTTACGTTTAGTGTGGGTTTGTATATTCAAATATACATATACAAATTTGTATATACAGGGTGTGCCAAAAAAAAACAACCCAGCAGATTTTTCGCTGTAGCAACCGCAAATCTCAACGGATTTCAATGAATCCTTCTTTAAATGAAAGATAAATAAATTCTTGAAAGATTGATGTAACGCTTATTAATGTACTCTGCTTACTTCCTGAGATATTTGTCCTCAAAGTCAAAACAGAGATTTTGGCAGTGAACAAGAGGGATTTTTGATTAATGCGCTGCACTTCATAATAAAACGGATTCCTGCTACTGCGGAGGGCTAATGGAGGCTTTACTGGTGACACATAAACTCGGTTCACTTCAACAGTAAAGTGTCATTAGCCCCAGCAGTAGGAATCTGCTTTATTATGAAGTGCACCAGAATCGCTCTTGTTCTTCGCCAAAATCTGTTTCGACTTTGAAGGCAAATATCTCAAGAACTAAGCAGTGGATCTCAATAAAAAGTGCACCAATCTTTGAAAAATTTATCAATCTTTCATTCAAAAAAGGATTCATTCAAATCGGTTAAGATTCATGGCTGCAAAAGTAAAAAATCTGCTGGGTTGTGTTTATCACTCTTGTTCACTGCCAAAATCTCAGTTTTGACTTTGAGGGCAAATATCTCAGGAACTAAGCAGGCTATCTTAATAAACGTTACATCAATCTTTCAAGAATTTATTTGTCTTTCATTTAAAAAAGGATTCATTCAAATCGGTTGAGATTTGCGGTTGCTACAGCAAAAAATCTGCTGGGTTGTTTTTTTTTGGCACACCCTGTATATACAAATGTTTTTAATATACATATACATATACATATACAAACGGACTGCTGATGCAATATTCAATATACATATACAAACAGACTTGATATACAAACGGTTTGTATATTTTCATTTGTATATTTTTGCAGTAACTAGTTTAGCACATTTTGGCCACTTTCGTATGGTAATTGAAATATTTTTACAGTTTCTTCGGGTGTTTTTGTATTTTGAGCCTATGTCTTCAAGTTTTCCAGAAGAATTTGTTAAATTTGTGGTTTAGCCTCGTCTGCATTAAGACCAAATATTAGTCATCTTTGTTTTAGAAGTATTTCGCAATGAGTTTTGCTGTTTGAAACGAAAAAATGGAATAGTAGGCACGCGCAACGACGAAATTGATAATCGAATCCCACACGTTTCCCTTTTCGTTTCATCCCAGTTTTAAACGTGTTATTATTTTTTCAGATAAACCCGTTCAGCCATTCTCCCTATGATGCGTAATAGCGATTTGAGGGGCTATTTCTGCTTAAACTATGCCTATGACGAGCCTAGTAGGCCTGAATCGAAGACTAAAGCCAGAACCTATGTAAGCCTTAACATACCTTTTAACCTAAAATTAAGGGGTGTACCTAAAGCGTAAGTTTGAATTTGTTGCTACCATTTGTATTACTTAAAGATTTTCGACCACCGGTGACTTACCCACACCGCGAAAAAATTTTCTTGATGTTACAGATCCTAAAAAGCCTGAGTTTTAGCAACAACATAAATTTTAGCTGGTAAAAATTTTAGACTGAGGGCAGTATCACTTAATAGAGTTCGCACCGGTTGGGAGAACTGCCTGAAATCGGAATACACTCATGCAATTTGAGAATATTTCACGTTGGCTAGCCCTACAACACCCTACCATAAGACAATGACACCCGTCATGGTACCCCTAACCCACCTGGTTTGTCGAAATCATGCTTTCCAGCAGAAAATTTGTAATATTCTTAATATACAAATATACAAAAAATATGCAATATTGAAATTTTGTTTGTATATGTATATATACATATACATATACAAACTAATGTGCATTTGTATATATACATATACATATACATATACAAACGAAGTAGGCATATATGTGCCCACGTTACTTACGTTCAACAAACAAACTAAAGCTTAGGCTTAGGCATAGAAGAAGACAAGCTTTCATAAAGGCAATTTCCGGATGGGGGTCTTTTCCTTATAATCGCCTTCATTTTAAGCTACAGTACACGTACAATGTACGTAGGTGCAGATAGAGATAATGTGCATTAGCCGCTTTACGCACACCATTTTTAAGGACAAAACTGTAAGAGCGTCAAGCAATATGTGATCTAACCAATTTCAAAAGTTGACAGTACGTGCTACTTGTACCAGGAAGTTTAAGACAAGAAAAACCTGAAAAGTAGGTACCGACCTAGTAGGTGTCAGGTAAGTACTTTTATTTTCAAGTAGGTTCAGGTTCAGGTTCAGGTTCACAATTTTCAGGTTAATACCCAGGTTTCAGGTTCAGGTTCAGGTATACCTACCAACTGTAGTGTGTACCACCTAAATAGCCATGGGTACGGTACTGATACATTATGATGACATCAGAAATGCTACCGTTTTAGTTTTAGACAAGATCAGAGAAATTAATAATTACTGGTGTACTACTAAGAAAACGGGGACACTACTAACCTTTAGTTGATTAACGCAAAAACAGCTAATCTAATCGTCGATCAACCTTTTCGATTTTTTCAGGTCAACATCGATTTTTTTCTCGATATTTACCGGTCTCAATTAAGTTAGGTATTGGCGGACAAAAAAGGCAATACCCAATACCAGTTCACACTCTACTTTTCATCTATGTACCTACCTCTACAGCATCCCTGATCTTGCGCGAGTTTACGAAGCCCCACTGACCATGTTTTTTGTTCTTGAGGAACTTACGTAATTTCGTGATAGCGCACTGCTCCCCTAAAAATGGTAAATCTACTCTAACAAACAGAGTTAATATCGCTGTGAAAAATTACGAAATTCTCGGAAACCAAATGCTAAATCGTGAGGCGAGCTTGAGATGGTCCGGTAGGTGTTTGATAGATTTGGTATGATGTTGCGCAGGAAGAAATCTTTGGCATTCAGGTAAAACGTATTGGACTCTGGAAAGAAACTGTACATATTAGTCTTTCAAATCATACTAATTAGGCGTTTTAAAGAACGCATACGTACATGTACAGGTCATCCGGTGACACTCTGGGGTCGGCCAGAGGTTTTGAGCCCCAATTCCGTGGGGTATGTATGGTACCGTTGGCAAAATATTGAATTTCAGGAATAGATAACATATACATATACATATATGTATATGTTTTCCGAAGTCGAATAGATATACATAATATGTATATGTATTTTTTCAAAAAATATGTACATAAAATACATATATACATATTTTTTTCAAAACCAGTTTTCAGTTTAAAAAATGCTGCGAAAACAGTTGTTTGTTACTGACATGAGAAAGGGTTTATGCTTGGACCTGATTGGCATAAAATTGATTCAGTACCTCAGTCAAATTAATTAATTAATAATTCCCACATTTTACCTTCTGTTAAAAATCCTCCATTTCAGTCATGTTGTATAAGAGAGAACTTTGTTTTTGAAACCGCAATAGCCAATAACTTAGGTCATCTATCAAAAGAAAAGAGCATGTTCTCCTGCCATTTATCCACTGAATTTGAAAATCTACAATATACATATGTTCTCTCATTAAACCTCCTTTTGGTCTCCTCGCACCACTTTACACGGTAATGATATTATTTAGTTAAACAACAATTCTGTGGTTTTTTTTTACCACTGCAGCCAATTTAGACACTCGCAACCCAAAGAAAACGTAATTTTCAGCTGTGGTTGGCAGTATGAGACTAAAAAATGCAGCATTTCATCAGAAATTCAATATGTATTTTCAAATATGTATTTTAAATACATACTGGCCTAAAAATACATATACATAAACATATTCTTTGATGAATACATAAACATATACATATACATATATGTATTCCAAAAATATTACATAATATGTATTTTTTGCATATACATATACATATATGTATTCCACAGTAATGTATGGTACTAAAACGCTCAAAAAATCGCAAACAGGCCAAAAATTCGTAATTGCTGTTTTATAGGCGATTATTGCAATTTTAGTGTCTGAAATTTTAAACAAATTACAAAAAATTTGCTGAAAAGATTACTTCTAGAAAAATCGTAGTCTTGGCTGGCCCAAGTCAGGTTGGGACAAACTCCAAACTCCCTCTGTTACATGTATGAAGGAAAGGAAGGATAATTTACCTGCTAGTATTATTGTAGTGAATAGAATAGTTGCTAGAAGACACAACTTTGTAGCCATTCTGTACACTCCAAACTTTATAAGTTTGTTGCTCCTACAGTTAATCGAAAACCAGTGGTCCGTCCTTGAGAAAACCAGTTTCAAACTTGCTTTCCCACTCTGTCAGTTTATATTTCGCACCAACAGCAAACGAGACAATTTATCAACAGAATTCAGGCTGTAGCCTACTTTTTATTCCATTTCAACCACAACAATATATATATATATATATATATACAGTATAGATAAAAAAAAATGTCCCATCGCTTTTTCGGCCTTCACTCAAACGTTTCGTTCTCAGTCACTTCTTTACCGATTTGGCTCAAATTTTCAGCAAAAATTAACAACATGGTTGGCTAAATATTCTGCAACTTTGGTGCGAAAATTCCAACGGAAAAAATTTTTTGGAACCGAAAAGTGAAAATCATAGTGGTCTGTGTAAATTCAAATTTCGCGCGTAATTACGGCGCTATCGCTTAGATAGTTGCAGGAATGATCGGGCGGACATTTGGTCATAACATATTCAGACGGCAGCCCTCTGGCTTAAGGGGCACTAAAATTGGGGAATTTCAAAAACATGTCAAAATGTGACTTTTCTTCGTAAAAACGGTGAAATGACAATTCAGAAGATTTTCGATTTTCTAAAAACACTGTGGAAAAGGTTTCTATGATGTGAAACAGAGTTTAAATATCAGGTTCATTCATTTGTCGAACTTCCTGCTACAATCTGTGTTGATTGACAACTGATTCAGTGCTTTGATTCCAGAATGTACAGATTTCTTAACTATGGGATTTTCGATCATGTTTTTAAAATTCCCCAATTTTAGTGTCCCTTAAGCCAGAGGGCTGCCGTCTGAATATGTTATGACCAAATGTCCGCCCGATAATTGCTGCAACTATCTAAGCGATAGCGCCGTAATTACGCGGGAAATTTGAATTTACACAGACCACTATGATTTTCACTTTCTGGTTCAAAAAAATTTTTTCCTTTGGAATTTTCGCACCAAACTTGCAGAATATTTAGCCAACCATGTTGGTAATTTTTGCTGAAAATTTGAGCCAAATCGGTAAAGAATTGACTGAGAACGAAACGTTTGAGTGAAGGCCGAAAAAGCGATGGGACATTTTTTTTGATCTATACTGTATATATATATATATATATATATATATATATATATATATATAAGAATACTAAAAATCAAGACTCGAAAACCAGAAAGCTCCATCCGTGTGGATTGGTTCCTATGCAATAAGTGCTTTGACTTTTATACTTCTTCGCGTGAATGCTCCAACTCCCGGTGGTAACGAGTGTACTTGAGGGCGATTTGAACAGAAATACCTGCCACTGACCACCGTAGTATTTCTAAACTTCCTTCTGTACAACAGTCTGGTACCATAACGCCGTTTACGGTACCGGTACCTACAGTAGGCTAGTGGCACCATATATGGTACCCCCACCTTCGGGGACTGTGGTGGTACTACTGTTATTTTACTAGTGGATTTTTATTTTACTATTTACTAAATTTACTACAAATTCAGCCTGTCAATTTAATTTTTATTTTTGTTTTACTACCAGGCAGCTCCGATTTTACTAATTTTTGTTTTACTAATAAAATTCTACTAATTTTACTACTATTTTACTACGATTTTGCTAGTCATAACCTGGAATTTTGAATCAATGATGCCAAGGTATTGTGAATAATTGATGTTGCTCCAAATAGTTGCTAAATTTGATCATGATACGAAGTTCTCCAGAACTTTAGAGACAAAAATGTTTGAAATTCGAGTGACAAAAGTGCGCCCACACATCTTTTTATTGCAAAAGTGATCAAGAATTTGGCTTGAATTAACCAAAAACTAGTAAAATAGTAGTAAAATTTTCATTTTACTATTGACGGTCTTTGTTAATTTAATTTAATTTTTACTTTACTATTGGCTCTTAATTTTACTTTTCACTATTATTTTACTACTAGTAAAATACCACTAGTATTACTAATTTTTGTTTTACTATACTATAGTAAAATAACAGTAGGTGGTACCATATATGGTACCCCTACCCATGGCCATGGGTGCCGGTACCATGAATCGTGACGGTACCATTTATGGTGCCACTAGCCTAGGTACCGGTCCGGTACCATATGTGGTACCACTAGTCTAGGTACCAGTACTATATACGTACGTATCTGTCTGGGGTAATGATATGATTGTGTACCTCTAGTTTTGTCCTGATGGATCTGGCACTGGCTGTGCCCCAAGGACCTTGTCGTTTGCTCATTAGAAACTGGCGTAACTTGGGAATAAAGCAAGTACTAGCTGGGGTACCTAAAATAAATAAACTTTGTAGGCTTATTTAGTCATTCGATTGAGATTGCAAATAAAATAATATAAACTTCGATACCTGTAGTAGCAGACTCTTTTGTTCCATCTAAAGTAGCTGCTCTTAACCGATTTAGAATAAAGTTCTTCAGAAGGATGGATGAGAGCAAATGTTGTTGTTGTTGATCTAGAGAGTAACTGATAGCGAGCATTAAGAAGAAAATTTCCTTGACTATACCTGCCTTGCTCAGAAATATAGTGGAGCATAATAAAAATATGACAGTAAATTTAGACATAATACACTAAACTTGGTTCGAGAATTAACTCTGGTTGCAACCGAAGTGGTCACAGCGACCTTCAAAAACTTGTTTTCACTACCGCCCGCATCGTTTGAGAAATTGTGTTTCAGCCATCGCCTGGATTCCGAGACTTTACTTGCAAAATTATAGGCGAAACTGATCTATCTTGCGTAGTATATGTAGACTCCAAGTAGATTAGACTTTACTTGGGTTAGACAGGTTATAGCAAAGGGGCTAACAAACACAATACAACAGCTCTATATATAAACACCACACAAGAAGATCATTACAACAGGATGCATATCATGTATTCACGTACTACAGTAGTGGACACATCAACCACCCTCCTTCCTAAAAATGAAGCTACTATGTTCATCTTCAATATGAGAGTCTTGGAGGCGGTTGACCTTTGTTTTTCCGAGGGGAGCGTCGCAGCTCGGCTTTCTCCTGCAATCTTGTCCACTGCTGCTTGACATGCGGTTCTCTGCTAACCAGATACTCGACTTCCTGAAGCTTCGATTGATCTTCGTTGTATCGGCGCATGCGTCGCGGATTCCAGGTCTGGCCATCAGACAATCGGTATGACCAGTTGCCTTTCACTTCGACCACTTTCAACGGTTTTGACCAGGGGCTTTGGCCCTTCAGAGTGTGTGGGCGTTTGACGCGAACCTTCTGACCCACTCTGTATGGTCCTCGATTTCTGATCTCTTTTGGCTCAACATTGCTGGCTTGTAGTTCAGCTTTCCCATTCTCTCTCTTCTCCCTTTTCAGTCGATTCCTGACCACTTCATATGGCAGCCTGATTCGGTGTCCCAGAAATAATTCGGCTGGACTCTTAGGTGCGCTTTGGTCTGGAGATGTAGCTCGAAAGTGAGAGAGTAGTTCATTGAGCTTTTGTTTCCAAGGTTGTGAGCTGCTCGAATACGCCTGTAAACCATGCTTCAGGTATCTATTGAACGTTTCCACAAAGGCGTTTTGTTGAGGAGTGTAGACAGGTATGAGCTGATGCTCAATGTCGCACTGTTGTAGAAAAGCCTTGAACCATGAACTGGTGAACTGCGTTCCGTTGTCAGAAACCAGTCTCGATGGACAACCATAGCGCGAAAACAACTCCTGCAACCAATTAACGATTGTGTTTGAAGTGGTGGTGCTGGTGCACAGTATTTCCGGAAACTTTGAGTAGTTATCGAGCAGCACCACAATGTATTTGGCTTGCATAGGTGCATCAGCGAACAGCCCAGTAATGTCAATTGAGACTTCTTCCCATGGCTTGTTTGGCACATGTAGATGCATCTTTGGCATTGCCATCCTGGGGTTTGATTTGGCCGAATCCTGACATGCCGCACAGTGTTGCACGAAATGCTCAGCTTCTTTGCTAAAGCCAGGCCACCAGTACGTCTCTCTGAGTTTTCGCTTGAAACGAACAATACCGGGGTGACCTTTGTGCGCACATTCTAACAGCTGACGTCGCAGAGCAGTTGGCACCAGAATCTGACATGAATCTCCTCTCACTATGCAGCCACCTTCTGTAGATAGCTCATCTTTGAGTGAGTAGAATGGTTTGATGTCTGGTCGAACTTTGCTCTTGTTTGGCCATCCATGCTGTATGAACTTATGCACTTGTTGCAACACAAGATCTTTTCTCGTTGCTGCTTCAAATCTCTTGAATGAGAAACCATCCTGGTTGATGCAGCTGATCACTACCTTCACTGCAGGGGTTGTCTTGTCCACCAGTCTTGAAAGTGCGTCTGGCACTAAGTTGTCTTTTCCTGGTCTGTATTCCACTGTGAAGTTGAATTCAGACAAACGATCATGCCAACGCGAGAACTTGGACGATTTTCGTGCATCTTTGCACTTGAAAAGCAGTGAAGTGAGAGCTTGGTGATCTGTTCGCAAGGTGAATGGACGTCCTAGCAGAAACTTGGCCCAATATTCGCAGAAAAACATGGCTGCATAGGCTTTGCGCTCATTGGCAGCCCAGTTTCGTTCTCTTGGACTCAATGTATGGTGACCAAAAGCGATTGGTACTTCTTGACCACGCTGTACTTGAGATAGAACCCCTCCAATACCAACTTCTGATGCATCAGTAGACAGGAATGTTGCGTACTGGGGGTCGAAGATGCTGAGCTTTAGATCCTCACAGACAATAGTCTTCATCTTCTCAAATGCGCTCTGCTGCTTTGGACTCCAGTGGAACTTTGCGTTCGCTCGAGTGAGCTCTCTCAATGGCTCTGCAATATCTGCAAACTTTGGCAAGAAATCAGCGTAGTAGTTGAGTAATCCCAAAAAACTTTGCACCTCCTTCACATTGGCAGGCACAGCCATCTCTTTGATCGACTCCAGGTTCTTTGGATCTGGGCTGATTTTGCCTTCTGAGATAATGTGACCCAGGAATGTCACTGATGGCACACTAATCACGCACTTGTCGAGGTTCAACCGCAGATTTTTGTCATTCAGTCGTTGCAGCACCTGCTTAAGTCGTGAATTGTGCTCTTCTTTGGACGTGCCGTAGATGAGAATGTCATCAATGTATGGTTCACAGCCAGGCACTCCTGCTAGTGTCTCTGCTACTAGCTTCTGAAAGACAGCTGCTGAATCTTTCAACCCCATTGGTAGCTTCTTGTAAGCATAGAGACCTTTGGGTGTGATCGTTGTAGTCAGCAGACTGCTCTCTTCATGAATATCTATGTTGAAGTATCCCTTCCGCAGATCCAGTTTGCTGAAGACCTTGGCTCTGCTCAGGCGATCGTAGAGATCCTTTATGTTTGGAAGAGGAAATCTCACTGGCTCCACTTGTTTGTTCAGCGGTGTGAGATCGGTCGTTATCCTCACTCCATTGTTTGGCTTGTCAACAGTGACCATGCCGTGCACATAATCCGAACGTTCCACTTTTTCCCAGATGCCTTGTTGTTCCATTGAGTCTATCTCTTGCATCGCTTTTTCTCGCCGATACAGAGGTATGGATCGCAACTTCTGTGGCACTGGTGCAACTGAATCTGGTTTCAGCTTGATGCGGTGCTTGTAGCCTGGATATTGACCTATGTTTGCTTTCGTGAGATTTCGCACCTCAAGCAAGAGCTCTGTCAAACCAGCTTTCTGCCATGTCCGCAACTGCTCTGGTGAAACGTCGATCTGGTTCTCTGTTGTCACTCCCAACTCGAGCTCTTTAGCTTCTGGACTTTCTCTGTCTTTCTGCTTCCTGTCATTGGAGCGCAACTCTTGCTTTTGGATCTCTACTTTCGGCTCTTGTGTGTCTTTTGTGTTGTCATTCGAGTTGGCAATCCTACCCTGGATGTCGGCCACTGTACGCACTTCAAACGTTCTGCCGTCCAGCAGTAGACCCAACGCACTTATGGCATTCTTGCCGAAAATAGCCCCATAACTGTCAGGCAAGACCAATATCTTGATCTGCGCACTTTTGTCTTTGAATGTGAGCGTAGCTAGGAATGTGCCTTTGACTCCATTGATCTTGCTTCCATCGAAATTGGTGATATCACCTTCTGTAGGGTCCAGTGTAGACTGATTGAAATATTTCTTGTACTGTGTCCATGTGACGCCAGTGATGTCAGAACAACTATCAGTCTCAGCAGTGATCGTCGTTGACTGGGTTTCAGTTGTAATCAGAATAGAACTCACGAACTGCTGAGCTTTTAGACTGTCAATTACACCAACACGACCTGTGTTGTTTGTAGAGCTGTGAACTGACTTGCTTTGTTTCCGATTCTGACTCGACTGGTTCAACTTTGTGTAACAACAGCACTCAACGTGGTTCATTCCTTGGCAGAAGTTGCATTTCTTGTCTTTCGCTGGACACTGAACATTGCCTCGAGTGTGTCCTGTTCGACCACAACTCTTGCATTTCTCAGTAGAGCTGTCCTTCTTTGACTTTAGTGGAGACTGCATGCCACGATATGACCGTTTCTGTTGCTGTGCCTTTGACACTTTGTTGTCTGCATTCAGAGGCAAAGAGAGACGTGCAGAGTCTTGTCTGGCGCGCTCATCTGCCTGAGCTACACTCATGAAGCTGTCCAGGTCTACCTTGCCTTGCGCCAACAATTTCTCCTGCGTTTGCTTGCTCTGAACACCTTTTGTCAACTGCACACCCAATAGAAAGTCTGCCATTCTGGTTGGCGAAATGTTGCCTTGGTCATCCTTTGGGAAGTTCTGGATGCAGTCTGTCATCAATGCACGAAGTGCCAACATGTACTCGTCAACTGTCTCGTGAGAATCTTGTGTTCTGTTGGCAAAGTCATAGTACGCGCGAACTGCATTGACCGGACGATGAAAGATCTCTTTGGCTGAGTTCAGGTACTCATCGAACGTCATGTTGCCGTCTTTGTCATAATCTTTGTGTGCACTGAACAGAGTCTGACCATGTGAACCCAAAAGCTGTACCAGCAGAATGTTCTTCTCTATGTGTGTCATTTTCTGATCTGGAGCCAACATTGCATCGTAGAGTGTGAGGTACCTGCGTAGTGATCGTTCCCAGATTGGCCATTTTTGTTGCGGTGCTTCACCTGCCAGTGGCCAGTAGTCTTTGGGTTGCACGACAGGAAGCCTGCGCACCATGCCTGCTGCTCCTCTGCTTGGTTCTCCACCAGCTCTGTTTTGGTCCATTTCCGCTCACGATTGAGTTCTTGAATCAAGCTGCGTCGCCAGTTGATCTATCTTGCGTAGTATATGTAGACTCCAAGTAGATTAGACTTTACTTGGGTTAGACAGGTTATAGCAAAGGGGCTAACAAACACAACACAACAGCTCTATATATAAACACCACACAAGAAGATCATTACAACAGGATGCATATCATGTATTCACGTACTACAGTAGTGGACACAAAATTATAGGCGAAACCATTAGGAACAGAGGTTGTCAGTTAGAAGATCTTTCACTGCTAACTGTACAATATAGTACAAGCCACAAGCATGCGATTTTCCATCTACCTCGCAATCTCACAAACGGGTCAGCGCTAAGCCTTATGCAGGTCACGGAAATTGGCCCCCTAGTGAGCATTTCGGCGGCCAACAGCAATTAGGTCACGGAACGCCCTATCCTTAAACGCAGCCACCCCTCAAACTAATTTCCGTGTGTCACGAAAAATCGTATGCTTTCCATGGTTTGTACTGTAGCAAGAGAAAAGTAACTCAAATCGCGTTGTCTTCATCCTTGTCCCCATCCTGAAGGACCAGGTTGAAGAAATGGTGTTTTCTTAACCTCTAGCTTCAACGCGATTTACAGTACAAACCACGAAAACATACGATTTTCCATCAACCATGGAAACTCACAAACTGACCAACGCTAAGCCTTATGCAGGTAACGGAAATTGACCGCTACGCTTAGTGAGCATTTCGGCGCCCAGCAGCAATTAGGTCACGGAACGCCCTATCCTTAAACACAGCCAGCCCTCAAACTAATTTCCGTGGCTCACGGAAAATCCTTTGCGTTCTGTGGTTTGTACTGTAGGTGGTCTCCAGGGTGTGTGGTCGACGTAAAAAACAGCTCAGGCATATTGAATTAAACAACAAGCCAAACAAACGTAAACTGCAACTTCAATCCACCTGCAAAGTTTCCATCGGCAATGGAGACATTGTTGCTGCTCATCCTAACAGTTTCTAATGTCAAACTGACTTTTTCAGGTAAAATTTTGCTTGTTTAAGAGAGCGCACACTACTAATGTTTGTTTGTGAAGATAGCTGTGAGCTGCAGGACACGAATGGCGAAAAGCATGCCTACAGCGAAGGAGACGTAGTTCGTGTAAAGATCTACACTTGTTGCTTGTCTGGTTACTGTCCACAATTTGCATTCTGTAGAAGTATGACCACCTAAGTGATCAATGTTCAGCTTGGTGTCTTTGCAAGAAAGATGGGAAGCTGGAATGCAACGACATGGGCTGTTTAAAAGGTGGAAAGTGTGAGCTTGAAAATGGCACCACCACACTTGGTAAAAAACGTTGGTGTGCTATGAAACAATTGCACATCCATGCAATCATTGCATGCAGTACAGCTCAATGAAGCATTTCAGCGTATGGTGAGACCAAGCACTTTGAAGTAAATGGCGACTGCACTTGTCAGGAGCAGACAATGTACTGTGAAAGACCATACAGAAAATATCCTTTGCCCTATGGTGACCATTTAGACTGTTAATAGATCGACTTGTTGGGTGGCTGGGTGGCTGGGTGGCTGACTGCGACCGACCGACCGACCGACCGACCGACCGACCGACCGACCGACCGACCGACCGACCGACCGACCGACCGACCGACCGACCGACCGACCGACCGACCGACCGACCGACCGACCGACCGACCGACCGACCGACCGACCGACCGACCGACCGACCGACCGACCGACCGACCGACCGACCGACCGACCCTGACCAACTGAACTGACCAATTTCAACTGCAATTTCTAATAGTGTATTTAGGATTGTATGTCTTCGTTGGCTACTCAAGGGACGAGTATATATTTGTGCGAAATAGGCTTTCACTAGCATTGAAAGTATGATGTTGGCAGATTCAACGGTAATATCTATTTGTAGGAGAAAATTTAGGCTCTGGCTGGTTTTTGCGAAGATGACTCCAGCAAAATATATCAAAGTATAGAATTTGCGGTTGAGAGAATGTTTTACGATGTGAATCCAGATATAGATGTGAGCCATTACGCAATGCATATTATTATTGTAATTAAAATTTGGTATGATTGTTCTGCAGAAAAGGGACTGTCATTTGGAACTACTGGTTGTGGACGGGTCGAACCTGATATTTGAGGCCAAAAGAAACATCTACAATAACTCCAATCAGGATACGTGGCTTAAAGTGGAGAGAAATTTGGATAGATGCAATAATTATTGTTATTGTAATTTCAGACATGTACCGGAGCAGTTAGCCATTTAAAGAACCAGTTCAAGACCAACAAACAAATAAGATACAAAATGATACACACAATTATTAAACACATCGGCTTTGAAAGTTTACTTCCACCTGATCCTGATCCTTGCCCCCCTGATCCCTGCCCCCTTGACTGGCCCTGAAGACGATTAACAATTTCAATGGCTCTCAGAAAAATTTGTTCGTGGTATACTAAATTAATTTGTAAACCGGTGTTTATAGACTGTGTTTTTTATCAAGTTAAACTACCTACGTAAGTAGTTTATTCTACCGGGTTTCTCCGTATAAACGCCCCCCAAATAGTGGCCCCCTGGGCGTTTATTTGGAAAGGCTTTCCAAATAAACGCCCATGGGCGTTTATTAAGATAAAACATTTTGTCCAGGAAAAGATAAAAAATATGATGAAAAATGGGTTAAAACCTCATAAATTGGGGCTAGAAGCAAAGCATGAGTTTCAGTATTGAAAGACGATATTATCAGTTGTTCTTGAAGAATCAGTGCAAAAAATCAACTCACAGACAGACCGCGCTCAGCCAGAAAACAGTTGCCAATTCCAAATAAACGCACATGTACAGTACTTTCCAAATAGCCGCCCCTGGACGTTTATTCAGATTAGAACAGAATATGTGAAAAGTGCCAAAACTAAATAAACGCCAATGGGCGTTTTTACGGAAAAACCCGGTACTAAAAGAGTTTGTTTGAAAAATGGCAGGCAGTGGGAAAACATTCATTTTTTTAAAATTACTTTGGGAAATGGCCCAACTGGCCATATTATCGAGTCAGCCATATCAATAAAACAGCACTAAATTTGACTAAAAGTCATAAATTATGAACAACACAATAATCATCATACTACTTTCTTAGATTATGGTGTGGTAAAAGTGCAAAAATAACTGTTTTATGTTTGTTCTTTAGGCTAGAAAATGTTATGAAAACTCAAGTGTGCTGCATGTTTTGGAACTGGAGAGTTAACTGATAAGATAAACAAAAAATTTTATATGTATGTGCCTATACCTGCGTGGTTCAGAAATAAAGGGTCATAAATAATATGACAGTAAATTTGGACATAAAGCACTAAAGTTGGTTTGTGAATAAAGTGTAGTTGCAACTGAACTGGTCAGAGCGAGCTTCTGAAATCTTGTTTTCGCTGAGGTTGTGAGCTGAAAGATCTTTCAGTGGCGTCCGTCTTGTACTGTTATTTTACTATAGTATAGTAACACAAAAATTAGTAATACTAGTGGTTTTTTTACTAGCAGTAAACTAATAGTAAAAAGTAAAATTAAGAGCCAATAGTAAAGTAAAAATAAAATTAAATTAACAAAGACCGTCAATAGTAAAATGGAAATTTTACTACTATTTTACTAGTTTTTGGTGAATTCCGGCCAAATTCTTGATTAATTTTGCAATTAAAGATGTGTGGGCGCACTTTTGTCAAGTCGAATTTCACACATTTTCGTCTCTAAAGTTCTTGAGAACCTCATATCATGATAAAATTTAGCAACTAATTGGCACCAACATTAATTATTCATAAGATCTTGGCAACATTGATGCAAAATTGCCCCTAATGACTAGTAAAATCGTAGTAAAATAGTAGTGAAATTAGTAAAATTATTAGTAAAGCAAAAATTAGTAAAATCAGAGCTGCTTGGTAGTAAAACAAAAATTGTAATTAAATTTGCAGTAAATTTAGTAAATAGTAAAATAAAAGTCCACTAGTAAAATAACAGTACCGTCTTGGTATAAAGCGTATTCTACTTATGTTTGTAATTTCTGAAAAGAGGGTAGTTTGAATCCAAATCCATTTCAAATTAACAGAACATGAGCTACGGTATAAAAGACGCTCGAGGCCGGCCTTCGTGAAATTAAGAATAGCCGCCCTATAAAAGACGCTATTTTCCGCATTGTTTTTTCGGAGTTAAAACCTATTAGAACAGCAGAAACATCTGTTGCATACTTTATCAATTTTTAGCGATCTAATACACATACACAAAGATATACATTTTGAGTACTGTTTGTGTATGGTAATGTGTATCGGAATTTCAACGTGTATGTGTATACACATTGAAAAACCAATGTGTGTACTTTTGTGTATTTTGTGTATGTGTACACAAACAACAGTAACGGATTCCTACTACTGCTGATGGCTATTGGAGGCTTTATTGGAGAAACACACGCTCGCTTTACTTCGCCAGTAAAGTCTCGTTAGCCATCAACAGTAGGAATCCGTTTTATTGTGAATTGCTACGGAATCGCTCTTGATCTTTGGCAAAATCTGTTTCGACTTTGAGGGCAAATATCTCAAGAACTAAGCAGAGTGTTTTAACAAAAAGTTCACCAATATTTGAAGAATTTATTTATCTTTCATTTAAAACATGATTAATTGAAATCGGTTGAGAGTTGCCGTTGCTACAGTAAAAAATCTTCGGGTTTGTTTTTTTAGCGAACCCTGTATATATACAGTAGGTAGCCTCCAGCGTGTGTGGTAGATGCAAAAACAGCTCAAACCTATTTAAACCACTATCCAAACAAACGTAAACTACAAATTCAATCCACCAGCAAAGTTTACATGAGCAATGGAGCCGCTGTTGCTGCTTATGATAGCAGTTTCTCATGTTAAACTGGCCTTTTCAGGTGAGATGTTGTTTGTTTAATTTGGCGCTTACTACTGCAATTTGTTTGTGAAGATAGCTGTCACCTGCAGGACACGAAAGGCGAAAAGTATACCTACAGTGAAGGAGACGTAGTTCGTGTACAGATCTACACTTGTTCATTGTCTGGTTACTGTCCACAATCTGCATTCTGTAGAGATACGGCGAATACAGCGATAGATGTTCAGCTTGGTGTCTCTGCAAGAAAGATGGGAAGCTGGAATGCGGCGACCTGGGCTGTTTAAAAAGTGGAAAGTGTGAGCTTGAAGATGGCACTGCAGTTGGTAAAAAACGTTGGTGTGCCATGAAGCAAATTGCACATCCATGCAATCATTGCATGCAGTATAGCTCAATGAAGCATTTCAGCATATGGTGAGATCAAACACTTTGAAGTCAATGGTGACTGCATTTGTCAGGAGCAGAGAATGTACTGTGAAAGGCCTGACAGAAAATATCCTTTGCCCTATGGTGAGCATTTAGACTCTTAATAGATCGACTTGCTGGGTGGCTGGCTGGGTGGCTGGCTGGCTGGCTGGCTGACTGCAACCGACCGACCGACCGACCGACCGACCGACCGACCGACCGACCGACCGACCGACCGACCGACCGACCGACCACGACCGACCGACCGACCGACCGACCGACCGACCGACCGACCGACCGACCGACCGACCGACCGACCGACCGACCGACCGACCGACCGACCGACCGACCGACCGACACTGACCAACTGAACTGACCAATTTTAACTACAGTAGAGTGCGAACAATACCTAAAAAACCCAATACCCCAATACCCAATACCCAATACTTGCGTAGCTGGGCCAAAAATTTATTTCAGTTGACACGTACATTCTAGTTGTGTACACAAGATTTTTGGCACTGCAATTAAAATTTTTAAGAGGCTGGTTGGGCCGCTGCCCAAGCAGGGCGAGAAAATTTTGAAAAAATAGCCTTTTGGAAAGCATTTAGAAGCCGTTTTAGGCGTAAAATTAGCAGAAATTAACAGTTGGTATTTAGTATTTCGTAATTCAGTCGTGTTTCTTACTTCCGGCGATTTTTTCCTAACTCGGCCGGAAATTGTGTGCACCACTGCAATAGCCATGGGTACGGTGCTAGTACGTACATTACGGTGACATGAGAAATGTCACGATTTTTATTTTAGATAAGAACAGAGTAATTAATTACTGGTGTAGCGCTTAGAAAAGCGTACACTTTAGGAAATTCTACTAGTTGATTAGGCCGTCCATAAACAACCTCGTTCCAGAGGGGAAGGGGGGGCGGCTGAATTGCGGCGATAGACGGCGCACCAGAATGGGGAGGGGGTTAGCAAAACAACGACGTCGCTTTTTTCGGAATTTTAGGGTACTTGGATTGCATCATTTTCGATTTATGCACATTCTGTCAAAGGTTTCTACATACAGAAAAGCTTGCCAGAGTGGTTGTAGGGATTTATTCTATTGATTGCGCAGCATATGGTAACAGGAAAACATTACAGTACTGTATGTACTGCACGTTTATACGGGGGTAAACCGAAAACGACGTCGTCTTAAGGGAGGGGTCCCCTAGAAACGACGCAAGGCGATTTTGGGGGGAGCGGGCTCCGAAAAATCGGGATTTTGGAACGACGCCGTTTATGGACGGCTCCTTAACGCGAAAACAGCTTACTAAACCGGATCAACTTTTTCGATTTTTTCAGATCAATTTTTCAGGTCAACATCTATTTTTCTCTATTTTTAATTGTCCAGTTTAGTATTGGGTATTGGGGGGTAAAAACCCCAATACCCAATACCCAATACCTGGAAAACACCCCAATACACCCAATACCCAATACCAGTTCGCACTCTAATTTTAACTGCAATTTCTAATACGTAATGTATTTGGTTTGAATCTTTAGGGTTGTATGTCTTCGTTGGCTACTCAAGGGACGAGTATATATTTGTGCGAAATAGGCTTTCATTAGCATTGAAAGTACGACGTTGGAAGATTGAAGAGTAATATCTACTTGTAAGAGAAAATCTAGGCTCTGGCTGGTTTTTGCCAAGATGACTCCAGCAAAATATATCAAAATATAGAATTGGCGGTTGAGAGAATGTTTTACGACGTGAATACAGGCCTAGATGTGAGCCATTACACAATGTATATTATTATTATTATTAAAATTTGACATGGTTCTTCTGCAGAAAAGAGACTGTCATTTGGAACTACTGGTTGTGGACGGGTCGAACCTGATATTTCGGGCCAAAAGAAACATCTACAACAACTCAAATCAGGCCACATGGCTAAAAGTGGAGAGAAATTTGGATAGATGCTGTAATTATTGTTGCTGTAATTTCAGACATGTACCGGAGCAGTTAGCCATTTAAAGAACCAGTTCAAGACCAACAAACAAATAAGATTCAAAATGATACACACAATTATTAAACACATCGGCTTTGAAAGTTTACTTCCCCCTGATCGTGAAGACGATTAACAATGTCAATGGTTCTCAAAAAGATTTGTTCGTGGTATACTAAAATAATTTGTAAACCGGTGTTTATAGACAGTGTTTTTTTCTCAAGATAAACGACTTACTTAGGTAGTTTATTCTACCAAAAGAGTTTGATTTACGTCAGTTTTCATACAGTAGGTGGCCTCCAGCGTGTGTGGTTGATGTAAAAACAGCTCAAACCTATTTAAACCACTATCCAAACAAACGTAAACTACAAATTCAATCCACCAGCAAGTTTAGATGAGCAATGGAGCCGTTGTTACTGCTTATGATAACAGTTTCTCATGTCAAACTGGCTTTTTCAGGTAAGATCTTGTTTGTTTAAGCGAGAGCATACTACTGTCATTTGTTTGTGAAGGTAGCTGTTACGTGATGGACATGCAAGGCATAAAGAATGCCTACAGTGAAGGAGACGTAATTCGTGTAAAGATCTACACTTGTTGATTGTCTGGTTACTCTCCACAATTTGCATTCTGTAGAGCTATGGCGACTTCAGCGGTCGATGTTCAGCTTGGTGTCACTGCAAGAAAGCTGGGAAGCTGGAATGCGGCAACCTGGGCTGTTTAAGAGGTGGAAACTGTGAGCCTGAATATGGCATCACACTTGGTAAAAAAACGTTGGTGTGCTATGAAACAATTGCACAGCTATGCGTTCATTACATTCACTAGCTTAGTGCTGTATTTCAGCATTTGGTGAGATCAAATACTTCGCAACCAAAGGCTACTGCACTTGTCAGGAGCAGAGAATGTACTGTGAAAGGCCTGACAGAACATATCCTTTGCCCTATGGTGAGCATTTAAACTGTAATAGACGGACTGGTTGGCTGGCTGACTCCGACCGACCGACCGACCGACCGACCGACCGACCGACCGACCGACCGACCGACCGACCGACCGACCGACCGACCGACCGACCGACAGACCGACCGACCGAACGACCGACCGACCGACCGACCGACCGACCGACCGACCGACCGACCGACCGACCGACCGACCGACCGACCGACCGACCGACCGACCGACCGACCGACCGACCGACCGACCGACCGACCGACCGACCGACCGACCGACCGACCGACCGACCGACCGACCGACCGACCGACCGACCGACCGACCGACCGACCGACCGACCGACCGACCGACCGACCGACCGACACTGACCAATTTTAACTGCAATTTCTAACATTGTATTTGGTTGGAATGTTTAGGGCTGTATCTCTTCATTGGCTACTCAAGAGATGAGTACATATTTCTTCGAAATAGGCTTCCACTGGCATTGAAAGTATGAGGTTGGAAGATGGAACAGACAACAATCTGAGACGAAAATTTAGGCTCCGGCTGGTTTTTGTCATGATGACCCCAGCAAAATATATCAAAATATAGTATTTGCGGTTCAGAGGATGTTGTACGAGGTGAATCCTGGCCTAGATGTGAGCCATTAACATAGCGCACACAATTTTTGCATTTTGATATGATTGTTCTGAAGAAAAGAGACTGTCATTTGGAGCTGCTGGTTGTGGATGGGTCGAACCTGATACTTCGGGCCGAAAGAAACATCTACAATAACTCCAATCAGGCTACTTGGTTTAAAGTTGAGAGAAATTTACTTAGATATTTTGAAAATTGTTAATGCAATTTCAGACATGTCAAGGAGCAGTTCGCCATTTGCACAACCAGTACAAGACGCACAAAGGAATAAGATATAAAATGATGCATAGCGTTATTAAACACATCGGCTTTGAAGAATTACATCCAGATGGAAGGTGATCAACAAAGTCAAATGGATCTCAGAGAAAAATTGTTTGTTGTATTATGTACTGTATATCAAAATAATTTGTAATCTGGTGTTATCAAACGTTTTCTCTAGATAAACCAATTTACTTTACAGAAAGCGTTTGTTGAAGATAGGTAGGAAACATATAGGATTCACATATCCTGCCCGATTTCACAAGCTGAGAACTTTATTGTTTGTAGGCCGAATCGGCTGATTTTCATCGACATACTTCGCATTTTACTATTTCAAATTTTAGCTTGTTTCATGACGACATGCCTGACAATCGGCCGCAAACTGAAATTTCCAACATTGGGGCTAAAAATGTTTGGCTAGTGCGCAAATAGTGTTTGGATGTTGATAACATTCTTAAACCATAGCAGATTGATGCTTCATTCAGTTCCGACACAACCCGACGTTGTAGCAGTCAAGATATCTTTTTCGGTGAAGGAATGTTCAAAATCTGTGGCGTGGTTACTTTTTGAATACCTTGCGATGAAAACGAATTTCTGTCTAGAATTTGTGAAAGAATACGAGCCAGCCGCCGCCAAGCGATCTCTCCGCTGACGGCATGAATCGCTGATCGAGGAGAATGGTGTGTTTGACAAAATTCCTAAGAGGACAAAATGCAAAATGGATAGATACGTTATGGCCTCCCGTTATGGCCAATCTTATTCTATCGTGCTTTGAACTAAAGGATCCTGATTTTCTCATTAAAATGTTCAAAACTTACGTACGTCCTAGATTAGAATACGGTACCCAAGTTTGGTCTCCTCATTTGACAAGAGATATTCAGAAAATTGAATCTGTGCAGCGCTTTTTTACTTCTAAGATCCCTGGGCTTGGGTCTCTCCCTTATGAAATTCGTCTAGTAGCTACGGGCTTACAGTATTTGGATATCAGGAGAATACAAGCCGATCTTGTATTCGTCTATAAACTGCCTCATGGCATAGTTGATATGTCACGCGAAGAGTTTTTCTCTATAGCACCCCAAACTATAAACTCGTAGCCACTCGTTACAACTATCTGTTCAACGAGCACGGTCTAACACAAGACATTTTTCTTTTGCTTGTAGAGTTGTCCCAATATGGAACAGTTTACCTGATAATGTGGTCCATTCCAGATCCGTTAAAATCTTTAAAGAGGCAGTCAGTCGCTTCGCTTACTGTAGATCTTTCGTGTTTTACTAATAGATAGGCTTGGGTTATAAAATAGCTATTATCTGGCTAACTCAATGCCTTTTCCTTGACTTATATCGCACTTATCGATACTTTGTACTTCCATTATGCTACGTATATGTGTATGTCTGGGAATAAACTTCACTTTACTTTATTTATACTACTGTAGTAATGCCAGCGGCTGCAGAAAGTGATTGACACACGTTGATGTGCATAACTAGAGATATACGGTGTGGAATTTGTTGAAAATTGAAACAGTAAAATACGAAGTATGTTCACATATCATATCCAAAAATCAGCTGATTCAGTCCCCAAACAATAAAGTATCTGAGCTTCCGAAATCGGGCAGATATGTGTATCACACTGTACATTTGTTTTTTACCTACATACGTCATTTCGTTTTCCAGTCTCACTGCCGGTTTATTTCTAGTTCTAACATGTTTTAGGCGGTCGAGTTTACAAATAAATACAGATCTAGTCATTTAAAGTACAGATTTAAAGTTGGCTTGCGGTTGCTCTGTGCCTTAAGAATCGCAAAATGAATCTACGACTTCTAGTTTTCTTCTACTTTTGTTTCACTTTTCTCACTTCCGTGTATTGCTCTGGTAAACAGATTCTGTTTAAGTTTTGTTAAAACTTGTGATTCAATTTAGATTCCGCATCAGACGAGAGTAGTGAAGAGAGTTCTGATAATGAGGATGGAAGTGAGAAAACGTTTCTTTAGGCTTTGACAGTTCAAATACATAGGTTTATGATTTTTTCAGCTGGCGATGATGAAGCATATGAAGATTTTGATTGGCACTTAGTGGGAGGGCTGAATTTCAATGCTGGGGCGCAAACCAGAGACGATAATAGCTCATCCTCAAGTGAAGAAACTACTACAACTGATCCAGAAGTTTAATAAACTGGTTCGAACTTTACGCACTCAAATACATTCCCATAATTTTAATTAGCAACTCCCATATAGCTTGAGAAAATGTGCTAGGCACTAGCTGTTCACTAGCATAGCACCGAAGCTAAAAAGTGTAAGAAGAACTGATCTGTGTGTGGTTAGCGCAAAAGGCTGGGGCATGGTGATGCCAGACAATTGTATCCAAATTGCGTGTGTGCGCGTGAGAGGGAGGCATTGTGTTGGGTTTTAAGTTGTTTTAGCCGGCCAATCTTTAGACCGACATTGATCCCTGGCCAGTTAACTTAATAGTCCAATAGTGGTTTTGGCGCGCTGGCCCACGCCGGCTTCGCGCGGCCCACTGTGCTTACAAATTGAAGGCTCTTTTTAAACGCGTCTTAAATATGAACTTGCCCATTCTACTGCTACTCACAACTGCCGACTTGTGTTCCGCCGGACGAGGTAAGCTATATTAAAATAGAGGTAAGGACGTTTGAAAAACTAAAATCCCGTAGGAAGCGACCGAAACGACATGATAACCTCCACTCACCGCATTCGACATCAGGGTTCGTCGAGAAACGACCACGACTATTCAGACGAATACGACGACAACGCCTACAGAACGCCGATCAGCGTTGAATACGCGCTGCACCAGGTATACACCACTCTATGCAAATTTCTGTCTCACTCTGCGTCTCTAGGATCTACTGAGAGGCTACAAACGCCGTACGCGGCCTGTGCGTCATCCCTCGCAAACGGTGCCGGTGTCTGTCGTGATATTTCTCTACCAAGTAATTAAATTGGTGAGTAGCCTAATGCGGCCATTTAGCCGCCGGCTTTAACTGCTTTATAGTGAGCTATTTATGAGTGTTTGTGTGTGCGTGTGTGGTCGCGGCCAAACGGTCCTAATAGAGCCGCTCATCAATTGCTCAGAGGCGTTAGTAGCCGGTCGATCCGGGCGCAAAGTTGGCCCGGCCCGGCCGGCCGCCGCGGCAAACAATTTTGCAATCTGGGCACGCGCCATCAATTACCGCAGACGCACGCATCACGCGCTGGCACCGCCGTTTTTTGGCAAGCTGAAAGCTACAGTAGAAATCACGAAAGCTTACGATTTTACGTCACCCACGAAATCTCAAACGCTAAACCTTACGCAGGTCACGGAAATGGCCTATCCTTAAACACAGCCACGCCACAAACTAATATCCGTGTCTCACGGAAAATCGTATGCTTTCTGTGGTTTGTACTGTACTCAGGGATGCCTAGCATACCAAAATTGTATTAGTGCTAAAATCAATCTTTGAATTTAGTACTGGTACCATACCAAACCAAATTCAAAACAACTCCTTCTATACTACACCATGCCATACCAAAGTCAAACGCCTTTACCAGATAATTTTAGTACCAGAATTATGATTCTTCATTTTAGTACTAGCTTGTTGGTTATATTTATAACACTTTTCAAATGCGTCAAAATATATTCCCAATCCTTCCTGCATCTTTGATTCGAAAATAGTCAAGAAAGGTGGATTGAGCATAATTTCCAGAGGCTTCTATGGCATTATCAGCAAACTACCACTACTGTACCAAATTCATACCAACCAAATGCAACAAACTGAATTAGCTAGTACTATACCATACCAGATCAAATTCAAAATTTGAATTTGGTAGGCATCCCTGACTGTACTTGTACTGTGCGACTGGAATTTTTTAACCGAACTAAAATGCGGTCCGTAAATAAAAAAATACCATTAATCTTAGAGAGAGGAATGGAATGCTGACGGGGTAGCGCAAAGCATTCCACTAGGGAGTTTTGGCACAAACTTTTCATGCATTCGTACAGTATGTATAGGTAAAAAGTGTCCCATCGCCTTTTTGACCTTCACTCAAATATTTCGTAGTCAATCAGTTCTTTATCGATTTGGCTCAATTTTTAAGCAGAATTTTACACGATAACTGGCTTCAAGTGGTGCAAGTTTGATGCGAATATTCGCGTCATACATGTACTAGGGGGTTTGGGGGGTTACCCCCTGCTGGTAAGGCCAAACCCCCCTCACCCCCCGAGACAGGTTAAGGGACCCCTCCCCCGACCAAAAAATACAAGTGGTGGTAGTGGCTCCAGTATTAACAAACTGGGTCAGAAATCACTAATTTTTAGCCTAAAATTCACTTGAAAAGCCTTTGAAAACCGACTTTGGCTTTTCCACTGCTGATATTTAAGAAAAATCGGTGTTTTCGGAAGCTCTTTTTGTCATTTTTTTCTTGTTTTTAGCTTTAAAACGCTATTTGGCAGCTTAAAATAGCGATTTTTAGCGTCCTTGCTGAAAAAACGTGCTAAAAACGCATTTCTAGGCGTTTTGGAGCGTTTTGAAATTTGGGACCCACACCTGGGCGAAACCCCCCTCGACCCCCCACCTGAGAAAACCCCCCTACCCCCCTCCCCCCAGGTCGGCCCGGAGCTGTTCCATGTATGATTCGCGTCATTTTATGACACAGAAACTTAGAATCAGAGTAGCCCACAAAAAATTTTTATTTTTCAGGTAATTCAAAGAATATCGCATTGAAACTTGCAGGAAAGACTGGTTTATCTGCCTCTGATTTTCTGGCAAGTAATTTTTTCAGCAAATTTTTGCGATTTTTTAGGATTTCCGACACTAAAATTCGTTGTAAAAGAGCACGTTTTAGCTGAATTTCAGCTCAAATTAGCGCTTTTTAACGATTTTTATCCGAAAAATTGGGCTTTTTGAGCGCTTTTGATACACTCCTACCCCTCCCCAGATTTTCAGCTTCGACCCCAACCTCCTCCTCCCTGTGACGGCGGATGACTTGTCACATGTGCATATTGTATGTTCCATAGTTAACATTTGGGCGAGAGAAACTCTTTTCAGTTATTTGCTGAAGTTCCAATGGCGAAGAGCTTGTTGTGTTCTAATGCACAGTTGAATGCAAATTTTTGTCAGGCGATAATTTATTACTACTGGCCCTTTTCAGGACCAAATTCGAAACACAATCATTTTGGCGGGAAGTTTTGAATTGGTGAGTTAAGTTCAGATGTTATTGGTGTCCAAGTAGTCAAAGACTCTGGTGAAAATCTTCTTAAAGTTGAGTTTTTGGCCGTGCTGCAGCACCATATCTACCTGTTCTTCCATTGTCTGCTGGTTGACTAGTTTGAAGGTTCGGAGCGCCTAAAGTTTAATTAATTAATTGAAAGACAAATTAAATTCCACTGTACAGTTTTGAAGCGTAGATGTGAAGAACCGGGAAAAGCGCGGTTCCAGGTGCAATTCAGACTCATAGATTCTTTGCGCAAGATGCCCTCTTCGATGGTGTTCAAACCTGAAGAGAACTTAGATTATTTGAATCTACAGTAGTTTCGGCCAACCTGTATTGCTGTTGAGTTCCAGAGCGATTACATCTTCTCCTTCTTCTGGCTTCCAGATGTCGATGAATCCGGTGTCCTCATTGAACGGCCGACCGGTGATAAAGCCCACTTCCTCTTGAATGTCTGACTCATCAGTCAGGGACGTTGCGCGAGAACTGCAATTCCTCAGAATCTTAGTTTTATCATGAGGCTGAGGTTGAACAGAAAAAATTGCTGAGAATAGTAGGTAGCTGGTTAGAATTGAATTACAAAAATTTTATTTTTTACTTCAATATGATAAGGGAAAAGGATTAAAGAAGATAGTTTAAGTTTTGATTCGTTTGTTTTTGAAGAATGTTTTCGTGAGATATTGAAAATTCAGATAAACGATCAAGGATAATTGTAAAATAGTGTAGGGAACTGAAAAAATACTTTCTTTCTAGCACTTCAAATTAATTCAGTGCAGTGTGCCGAACTAATAAATCTCTGTATAGTACCTCTGCATTTGTTCATGTGGGGATTGCCTCTATAAACGGACCTCCCAGATCGAGATTTTTCAACTCCTCAGCCGATTTTTCAGTGAATAAGTTTTTATAGGCCGATTTTTTGCAATATTTTACAATTTCTATGGAAAATCTCTCTAAAACTGCAGGTAAAACAGCAATTTTTAGTGCACGTACGTATTAGCCCATTAGCCGAAATTAGGATTATTAGATTAGATTAGATAGATTAGGATTAGGATCTTTTCATCAATCTTTACTGCTCTGTCCGCCCGGCCAGGTAAAAAACCCTAACCCTTCTCCCCTTCATCGTATGAGAGAGCAGAGAACAAAAAGGTTAGTGTTGGACTAAAGAGGAAACGAAAAAACTGACCTAACATTCAATGCCGGCCGATCAAACATGGTCACAGGCGAAGGGTGAATATCGAGAACCTCCTGATAAGGTGCATCAAAGAAGGCGGGAAATCTGTTTCCATTTGAGCTCCTATACGTCCATTTGCCCACAATCCAGGAAGTCGGTTCCAAAATTGGAGCTAGAGGGATGTCGAAACCTAAAAAACACTAGAATTGGCAAAATAGAGCATCATTCTCGGTCTACTTCCGTCTCCAGCAGTGCAGGTTTTGCACGAAACAGGACAATTGTCGTGGAAAAAAGCAGTGCCAGCGAACCTACAGCGTCTCTGTTTGCTCCACCTCTCGCAACTCTTGTAGATGTTTTGACAGGGCCCTAGAACAATCTTTTTTCTATTTTCTGCAATGCTAAGTTATGTTCTTTTTTTACTTTTGCACCCGGGACCCATAGAACCCACTGGACATTGACACCTCAAACCACCGTGTCTGCCCGCTTCACAATCACCTGAAATTAAGAGCTAAAAATATAATAACACATATTTAACATAACATAACACATAATTTACATAATATAACACATATTGAAGAGATTTGTACTATATATAACACCCACTCGTCTAACCTTTTGTCATTGTTTGTTTGGGTATAAACTCTCTTCATTCTTCAGTATTTAACATATCACAACACATATTTAACATAACATAACACATATTTAACATAACAGATATACATATTTCTACTTACCCTGTCCACATGTACCCCGTTTGCACATGTCCACAACTAGAATTATTTTTGACAAAATTAATCCAAGAATAAGTCAAGCAATCTAAAAAACTTACTGGCCAAGGGTCCGAGCGATTTCTGCTGTGCCTGAACCAGGCTGAGGGCGCATAGAGCGGCCGCTACCAATGCTAATGAGTTCATAATCGAATATAATCTATAGAAGAGAGGGGAATAGAAATAATAAAACTATGCGCGGCACGGCCCGACGAGCAAAACAGAATTAAGATCGGGCGTTACACATTGTAGACACGGGAGTAAGTGAAGCGTTAAAAGCGGCCAAAAACTCGTCCCCCGAAACCGAAAACAGGGATGGTGTAGGGCGATCGGCTGATAAAACTCTGATTGACATGAGGATCGGTTTTTAGTACTGGAAAGATGAGTTTCTTCAGTGGAACCCGGCCGACTACGATGGCGCAACTGAGATCTTTCTGTCGTCGCAGGAAATCTGGTTGCCGGAGATTTCGCTCTATTACAGTCACCATTTCAACGAAGAAGTGGTGCTACGGAGCAACAATGACGTTAGAGTCAACTTTACTGGACACATTAGGTGCTGCTTTATGCTAATTTTTGCGGCCAACTGCACTGCACACACGTACTGTACTGTGTTATGTTTTATAGGTATTACATTCCGTTCACAACTGAGTCAATCTGTCCAATCGATGTACAGTACTTTCCGTTTGATACGTAAGTGTTTTTTATTTAAGTACAGTCCAAGCTCGAAAGTGGAACATCTGACCGTCCGATCATTTCTGTTCCATTTAGCGAGTTGTTCGATTTATAGAGGTTTAGCTCAGAAAAGGGCAAAAACCAACTCGACTATATCAGTCAGGGACTTAACGCCGTTTATGGTACCGACACCATATATGGTATGGTGCCGGTACCAGGGTATAGTACCCCCAGCTTCGTGGCCTGTGCTGGTACCATAAATGGTAGCGTCGCCATATATGGTACCCCTAGCCATGGCCATGGGTGCCGGTACCATATACGGTACCACTACCATATATGGCACGAAATTTGAACATAGTGGTACCGTATATGGTACCGGTACCGGTACTAATGCCAAGGTAGGGCGTAGGGGTACCATATATGGTGCCACTACCCTAAGTACCGGTAGCATGCGTATATGGTGTCTGTCGGTACCATAAACGGCGTTAAGTGCCTGACTGAAAATGTGCTGAACAAGTAGAGCTACTGAAAGGCACAAGAATACAATTTCTGAGTGCTACCTTTGAATTCAGGTAGCACACACACACTATCAAGCTTATGAACAAATGGGGGATTGTGTTTACAAGAACCATCCATCTACATAAAAGACGCAACAAGACAGCTCATAAACTTCGAATTTTATTTTCAGAGAATTAGAAAGTCGTAAAGCAGTTTGAAATACTTAGTGAAAATGCACATGCATGTTCCATTTACGAGAGAAATTTGTATGAAAAATGCTTTGCTAGACCCAGAAAACGTGTTCATTGTTCCATTTAGCGAGTTGTTTCCGTTTGTGACCTTTTGCCCTGTAGAAAAATATAGGAAAGATGGGTAACCTGAGTATTTTCTGTTCCATTTAGCGAGTTGTTCGATTTAACAAGAGTTCAGTTTATGACCTTTGATTGTATTCAAATTTTTGCAGCTTTTTTTAGACAAGAGTGCAAGCTGATGTTTGGCTCCTGGGCACACTCCAACGAATCGATTAGTTTTCATTTGTACGGAGATGGCCTGAACTTGGTGGACTTCTACGAAAACCAAGAATGGGAACTTCAGGTGGGTTCAAGCCCGGCTGAAGACATTGTTTTTTGCTATTTCTTTTTTTTGGAAAATTGCTTTTTGTTTGTGTTTTTTCTTTTATTTTTTTACAATTTTCCAGGAGAACGAAAGCACAGCGATGGAAGAAACGTGGTTGTATGACTATTTGGGCGAGTCACAGTACTGGGAAGCTTTGATTGTGAAGGTTGTCATTCAGAGACAGTCATTCTACTACGTTTTCAACCTCGTCGTCCCGAGCACCATCATAGCTATCACTGCCGTTGTTGGATTTCACAGTCCCTCCACTAGTGGCAGAGTCAGGTAGGTATAATCTGTATTTTACACAGAGATGTTTTGAATGAAATGCGAACACGAAAGAACATTTTGGCACTTTAGAAAAGAGTTCTAAATTTGTTAGCAAATTTAACGATTTGTGAAGTGATTCGAGTTATTGGAAAATAATGAGGTATGCACCAAAGGATTTGTAATGTAAAAAACACAACTTCTTTAGGTAGTTTTATTTGAAACAAGTCTAAAACATCACTTGTAATTAATGGCTTTAGAGACGCCAAATTCCGTCTGGGAATAATGACGCTCATGTCTATGTCAGTTATCCTGCTAGCAGTGGTTCAAGACATGCCAAAATTTACGCTGAAAAGCACTCGGAAAGCCGTCAAACAAGGCCGACTGTCCGGAGTGCCACTGATAGGTTGGTATTTACTAATTTTTAAAACACGGTGTCTCAAAAGAATTAACACATTCCTCTTTTTGCTGCCATTTTCGGAAATTTTGACCATACTGGCTAAAATTTGTAACACAGCTGCCTAAATGGGGGAAGGAAATTTTATTTGCTAAAGTTTCGTGCAGGAAGCTTGTCTCAGTCTTGAGAAATTCAAGAATACTGTACGTGAAATTTGTTAATTCAATGCCTATAGGAATAGTGTTATTTTTTCTATTATAACTTTTCTTTTTGTTGTTATTTCTGCGAATGTTCGTCAAATGGCCTGAAGTTTATGGAAACTCTGTAGAACTGTGGAATATTTTGTATGTTAAAATTTCATGCTTTGAGATTAAGACAGTCATGAACGAACGAATGAAAGCGAAAAATAACTGTACATATGAGAACAGAAAACGAGATATTTTTTTGTTTTCTCAAGGCTATGTCAATCTAAGTGCCTAAAATCTTAACGTATAAAATATTCCACAGTTCTAGAGTTTCTCCAAAATTCAAATCATTTAGTGAACATTTGTCAAAGATGTCAGCAAAAAGAAAAGTTTCCATTTTAATCGCTGTTCCTGTGGGCATTGAAATTAACAAATTTTGAGTATTCTTTATTTTCTCAGGATTGAGTCAAGCTTCGTGCATGAAACTTTAACACACAAAATTGCCCCTATTTTTGCACCTACAATGTATGTTGCAAATTTTAGCCATTTTGGTCAAAATTTGCGGAAGTGGCAATTTTTTAGACACCCTGTATTAAAGCTTTATCCTGTATTTTTTGTAATTTTTAGTTTGTATTAAAAACTAGCATTTTGTGTGCAGGTTTATTCTACTTCTGCCTGCTCACTATAATCGGTCTGTCAACAGTCACCACCTCTATGTTTGTATTTATGGAGCGCAGTATTCGGGTGCAAAAGCGAATTCCCTGGTACCTAAAATGGCTAGCTTTCGACTGCTGGAGGTGCAACAATTCAGGCTATCAACTAACATCCTACAATCCCCGAGAGGTGAGCTTTATGCAAATTTTTGGTAAGATCATCAAATCTGAATATTATTCCATTTGAACTGCCAGTAGGCGGCAAGAAAGGTTGCCAAATAGAGTCCGGCAGCTATCCAACAACTTCTGGCCCTGTCGGCGTATGTCAGCGAAATTTTCTCGTAGTCTAAATCTTGATCTATGTGCTGTCTTTCATATCCCAAATCCTCAAATAATGTCACACTTTCCAGCTTGAAGAATAATCCCAGAAGTGCCTGAAATTTTTGGTTTAACATGACTTCTATTAAATACAGTCAGGCGCTTAACGCCGTTTATGGTACCGATACTATATGTGTATGGTACTGTACGTACGGTACCTACACTAGTGGCACCATATATGGTACCGGTACCTTAGGCAGTGGTACCATGGATGGTACCACTCTGTTCAGATTTCGTACCATATATGGTAGTGGTACTATTTTTGTTACAGGTACCATATATGGTACCGGCACTATGTATGGTACCGGTACCTTAGGCAGTGGTACCATATATGGTACCACTCTGTTCAGATTTCGTACCATGTATGGTAGTGGTACCATTTTTGTTACAGGTACCATATATGGTACCGGCACTATGTATGGTACCGGTACCTTAGGCAGTGGTACCATATATGGTACCACTCTGTTCAGATTTCGTACCATATATGGTAGTGGTACCATTTTTGTTACGGGTACCATATATGGTACCGGCACTATGTATGGTACCGGTACCTTAGGCAGTGGTACCATATATGGTACCACTCTGTTCAGATTTCGTACCATGTATGGTAGTGGTACCATTTTTGTTACAGGTACCATATATGGTACCGGCACTATGTATGGTACCGGTACCTTAGGCAGTGGTACCATATATGGTACCACTCTGTTCAGATTTCGTACCATATATGGTAGTGGTACCATTTTTGTTACGGGTACCATATATGGTACCGGCACTATGTATGGTACCGGTACCTTAGGCAGTGGTTGGTACCATATATGGTACCACTCTGTTCAGATTTCGTACCATATATGGTAGTGGTACCATTTTTGTTACAGGTACCATATATGGTACCGGCACCCATGGCCATGGGTGGGGGTACCATATATGGTGCCGGTACCATTTATGGTGACGGTACCATCTATGGTGCCGGTGGTACCACCACAGTCGCCGAACGTGGGGGCACCGTATAAGGTGCCGGTACCATAAACGGCGTTAACTGCCTGACTGTAATATTTTCCAGTTTCTGCCTATCATAAATTGGTTAAATCTCACAAATTCTAGTATTTGTGAAAACTAAAGTGTTCAAATTTGTATTTATATCTAGTGTACTATATAACATTTAATTTTTAGATTTTTATTGTATTTTTAGTGTATCTATTGATTTTGTCTCAAAACACGTTTAGAATACCAGTTTACTTACCAAGAAAAACACTCCAAAAACACTGACCACAAGGCTAAAAAGAAGCACGAACCAGTTTTAAACCAATTTCTAAAATTAAAACTGACCAAAAAATCGACGCCTTAGGTCCACAGCAGTGCAAATATCTTCTAGTCGGTCTGGGGGGCTGACTAAATCTTATATAACCATTTTGGCTATGTCGTCTCATAATGTTAGGCCCAGAAAAGGAGATTTTTAGTCACCAAAGCACACGTCAGCCACGCCGGCATAGCGCTGCATTACACAAACGGCCAACCTGTATTTTAACTGCCTACGTATGTGCAGTTTATCCCACATCTATTGAGCCGACATAGTACACTTGTCTATTTGTACAACACGCATGACCTAACCTTGCTGTATTTAATTGAAAAATTAAACGGTTTCAGCCAAATGACATGCCCACGCCGCGTGCTGAACTTCGCAAACGACTCAGTGTAGCTCACTACGACAACCTGATTCTGTACCAGTATTTTCACCAAATTCTAGAAGACCTCATGACCTCGATATCAGCTATTGAATCGTCCTTGCACGGAATTCAGTTAGTTCTTCTATATACTGCATAGAGTGTTCCGAAAAATCACTACCTTCTTTTTACTGCCCTTTCCTTCAAATAAAATTAGTTGAGAACTGGAAAGATCTTCCAAGATGGGGAAAACTTATGCGTGTTAAATTCGGCTCAATTCGGCGTAAGGCCCGTCCATAAACTTCGACGTTCAGAGAGGAGGGCGGGGTGGTTGGTTGAAGGTCACAAAACGTCACAGGGGGTGGGGGTCAGGGCTGTTTGTTTTCCTGAAAAAACTCAAGCCGGTTTTTTTTGCCATCATTTGGGGAGATTGGAGCAAAAAAGAAATGTTGATTTTTTGGGGACACGATGCGTTCTATGCAAATTTTGTGTGCGTTTCAGACATGAATTGGTCTCTTTGCTGCCCCAAGACGAGCTCAACACTCAATGGAACAGAGTGATCAGACGACTGGAGCTAATTTCTTTAGCCATTTATTTGCTGGCCATTTTCAGCGTTTTGTTCTTGTTTTTCTACCACGACTGGTACACTAGAGATTGAGTGACCTCTGCCCTCTGTTGGATTGGAGGGTTGACTTTACAGTCAAACTGCGTACAGTACGTAGAGCCAGCTGTTTGAGACCGTCTGTTGTCTTTCACTGAGCCCACTAATGCAGGGTTGACTGAGTTCTTGCTTGTGTCCTCAATTCTGAATTCGGTTTTGCTTTGACACCACTTTTTCTCGGTTGTGCCAAGCACTTTCTGTTCGCTTTCAAACGGTGCGTTTGTCTGCAATTACAGTTCTGGTAGGCTTGTAGCAGCCGCCTTTATAGTACGATGTTCAGTGGCGTACCCAGGGGTACGGTGCGTACCCCCCATTGCGGTGGAGGTAGGGTGGAAAAATAAGAGAAATTAATTAATATGTACCAAAACTGTCTATTTTATGCTCAGAACACATTTTAAATGCGTTTTCGAAGACTAAATTTTCAAAAATTTCAAGAAGCCACTTTAAACTACTAAAACTTGTAATTTCTGTCAATTTTAAGCTCAGAATGCTTTTTAAACCGTTTTGGAAGGCTAATTTTGCGAAACTTTCTCGCCCTTGGCAGCGGCCCAACCAAGGCAACTTCAAAATCCTGGGTACGCCAATGTGCGAGTTTGTTTGTGATTCAACTTTTTTCATCGAAATGCCCTGCGCTGCTATGCAGCGTGTGGAGCACCCAATCGACCCGACTTCTGTCTGTTGATACGTACGTTCAGATGGGTGGTTTGTATGAAAAAGGTGATCCAAGATTTGTTTGGCTGTCTTGATAGCCGGTACAGTATGTGATGTAATCTACATACTATTATAAAACAATAATAGTAAAAACATTTTGATTTTTGTTCCTTATACGCATAAGGTAGAATCTTTCTAAATAGGACACCTTCTTAAATGGTGAATGTTCCAGGAAGTTCTGCTGTATGTAGGTATGGGCACCCATTTTTAATAACTCTCGCTACAAGAAAAGATTTGCTAAAACGGCGATAGCATGACTGGATGCGATAAATTACGAAAAACCGCACCTTCATTTCATGAAAAATTAGAGAAATGCGGGTTTAAAACAGTTTTTGTATGAGCCGCGCTGTTTAGTATTTTGCACTTGGTCGTACGATTGGAACGGGGGCTGCTTTTCTATGGCGCGAGTTACGAAGATGCAACCCGGTTGATTGTTTAAAATCTACCTACTAGAGGGCTGTGAATATCCGTAGCACAGCTAAATTGGGGCGAAAAAGTAAAAAGAAATGATTTCAAGAAAATACTAGAATGGGAAAACTTTAGTGTTACAAACTTCAACAACGTCTGTGGGGTTATCGGCAAACAGCAGAGAGCCAATTCTTGTATCATTCAAAAGCCTGAAGTCTACTGTACTCAGAACCAATTAAAACCTTTCGCCGAATTCGTCGTTTTTTCACAACAATCAGGACACGAAAAAATCCACGAAAAATCCGATTTTCAGTACGGTAGTTAAGAAAGAATCCAATTTGTGGGGACTGCGCTAAAACCAAAAAGTGGTGTCATATAGGTAACAAGTTAAATCCGATAGAAACCAATTTGAATCAACTATCTTTTCAACAGAAAATGGTCGTTGAAAATCGACGAATTCGGTTTTTTAGAGAAAAATGCCCTTCAACGGCTGAATTATGGTTCAAACTGTATCTTAATCGATAGCTCATACTGTGTTTCAACCAAATACATCACTTCCTCGGGAGCAGGTCATCATCAATAACCGAACACAAAATCGAAGTTGTGCTTGAAGTTGCGAAGACCGTTTTCGGACCATATTCTGGCCGTATTTTTTTATTTTCTAAACCGCGCAGCACGGACGTACCTTGCCCACCCCTACTGTATGCATTTATGGATCTGGTTTGGGGGGTTACTTCCTAGCTAGAAAGGCCATGTCTCCTCGCCCCAGCAGGAATGTCAACTCGCAAACGAAACCATCTGATTTGATTAGTTCTTCTTTTGCATCTAGTAGGTATGTAGTTTGATTTCAAGACGTTTACGTTCAAGAGCCTTGATTTCAAAATGTACACTGTCCTCATTAGCTAACTTGTACTGAACGTGACTCACTCAATATTCGTCTAATAGAGGTGGCTGCGGTCCTTGTAACCTCTGCGCACTGCTCATGTAGCGCTTTCCCTTCGCCTAGCTGTCCATCGGTTTGGTGGTGTACCTACAAAGTTTTGCTTTAGCCTCTACTCTCACCAAACCACCCCAAGGAAATAATGGCCTTAAGCTTCCTTTTTATGTAGCTCTGACATCGATTCAGTCCTCACTTCTCTTCGAATTGGCCGCCATTGCTATTGAGTTCTTGGACATCAATTTTTTAATGCTGACTGATTGCAACCGAATGATTTTTAAAACCGACTGGGAACTGATAAATACCTGGTGACGTTATAAAGTAGGGGAACGAGAGTGTTGACCACCTTACTCTAGTCACAACTTTTGTCCAATAATAATAATAACAAACACGAACAACAGGAACACGTCAATTCCAGCATTAATTAACACTAAATGCAGGTAGGTTCAATACGTGCGACCTGCAAAGGTTTCAGTGCAATACTGTACAATATTGAGATTCTGTGAGATTTCAGGTTCATTTTCTCTCGTGACTGAACCATGAACCTGACTACTAATCCTCTGACCACTCTTCAATGTGTATTTGCTTCACTGGGCATGTTCATTCCATCTTTCTTTTCCCTTCTCATCTATATACCTGTTCTATCAGCCATAGTATTTTCACAAACCACCTCCAGTAATTCATTCTATCACTACATAACTTCTCTAGGAGTTAGTGATTGCATAGGTTTGTCCATTGCTGTCTTCTATGCAGCCCCTTGTATTCTCCTGCAGGAACACTATTTGGGTGAATTGGGTGAGTACGCGTGTGGGGTAATGGCCAGTATCTGTTGGTACAGTACTTCGTTAACTGTTTTTGTAATAGCACTGAACAGATTCTGGGGTGTCTGCAGGAACGAAACAGTGGACCGATGGTTCAGGCCGTCGGCAGTAAAAATTCACCTCATCTTTATTTGGTTGACCGCCATTTCGTTGGCACTTTGGCAACTGGGACTTTTCCAGTTCCGCTATGACCTGTTCGCTATGATGTACAAAATGGAAGATCCTAACTTTGCTAATTTGGTCCGGCTTATAGATAGCACTGTGGCCGGGACAGTAGTATTGACTCTTGTACTGACCTATATATTGATTTTGCTAGAGGTTAAGAAGACCAGAAATCGAGTCATGGATATGGTTAGTTCGCAAGAACAGCAAGATAGGCAAAGGCAGGAAATAAAGCTAGCCTTTCAGTTTTTATGGGTAGCTGGTTTCTTCCTGTTCTACGTGTTCTTATTTGGTATTTTTATGGACTATACTCTCAATCGATGGTTCATGTACACTGCGAGCATTGTGGCAACACTGAATTACTGTTGCAACCCAATCATCTATTTGGTTACCAGCTCGCAAATACGACACGCTGTGTTGGAATTGCAAAATAGATTGTTTGAATAAAAGTGTTTTAGCGTCAATTTTCAAGTCTTGATTTCACATTAGATTGTACTTCATCGAGTTTTATATACAGGGTGTGCCAAAAAAAACAACCCAGCAGATTTTTTGATGTAGCAACCGCAAATCGCAACCGATTTGAATGAATATTTTTTTAAATAAAAGATAAATAAATTCTTGAAAGACCGGTGAATCGCTTATTAAGATTGCCTGCTTAGTTCCTGAGATATTTTCCCTTAAAGTCAAAACAGAGATTTTGTCAGTGAACAAGAGTGATAAATACAACCCAGCAGATTTTTTACTTTTGCAACCATGAATCTTAACCGATTTGAATGAGTCCTTTTTTGAATGAAAGATTGATAAATTCTTCAAAGATTAGTGCAATTTCTATTGAGATTCACTGCTTGGTTCTTGAGATATTTGCCCTCAAATTCGAAACAGATTTTGGCAAAGAACAAGAGCGATTCCGTTGCACTTCATAATAAAGCAGATTCCTACTGCTGGGGGCTAATGACACTTTACTGTTGAAGTGAACCGAGTTTAAGTGTCACCTGTAAAGCCTCCAATAGCCCTTAGCAGTAGAGTAGCAGATGCTAAAATGCTAAAACGTATCGTCGGAGAATTCTTTCACCTCTTATCGTGCTAAAGTGTATATGAACCAATTTCAATAAATAAATGCCTAACAGATTCAAACCTCTGCATTTACAAACAAAAGATGCAAGAATGCAAAGTAAAATTGACGCATATTTAGAGGGCTGGAGCGCTTTGGATATTTCCGGTACGGCAAAAAGTATATTACACATCTCAAAATCGACTATTCGATCAAGAATTGTCCTGTATGGTAAAAGATTGCTTTCGAATCTACAGATGTAATCTGGTGTTATTACAGCATCGAACTATAATTAATAGCGGCTCAGACTAATTTTATAATCAAAAAGTCAGTCACCAGCAGGCGAAACCACATCTCATTAATAAAATACCTTATAAAATAGCCGACCATGTTAGAGCAGAGAATGCAATACAAACTTTTGTACTAAACACTGGGCAGATAAGGTCAATTCACCGTTTCATTCAATAGCAGGAATGGCACACGTTCAACGCAAAAAAATTCTTAATACAAAAAGAAAGTTTCTTGAACCTCATATTTTACCGACAGTCCTAAGTGCTTCACTGCATAATAAACAAACAAACAATCACCAGTCAAAATGTGACTAAAAACAAAACAACCAGTCCACATCACAGTCCAATCAGTCTCAGCAAGAAGTACACAAAACACATAATAATCGATAACCAGACCAGAAATCCAGTCAGCGAGCTCTCTCGCTCCAAAGGCACCAAGTGCAGCTGCAGCGATTGGTCAGCCGAGATGCTGACCACGCCCCCTCGATAGTCGACCGACAGAGCCGAGCCGACAGTGTCCGGCTGGGTGGGGTTAGGAGAGGGCAGAAATTCGACGCCGGTGCAGAAAATTGAATGCGTGCCGCGCGCAGAGTGCAACGGCTTGAAGGAGTGACTGTCGAAGACCATCACGCTGCCTTGTAGAGTTCCCACCGCTGTTAGTTGCCCGTCCTCGCTGACTGACAGCGCACAGATCACCTAAACTTTTTCTTTATAACTGAAAACCGTGTACTGTACGTAACAGGTAATCCGCCGAAGGGGGAGGGGGCATACATGGGCCGGAAAAAATGGAGGGGTATGGCTTCCCGGCGGTTGCAGAGTATAAAAACCCGTTCGGTGTGACCGAAAATTTAAACCCCTCACCCCCGGCCCATATATGGAACGCGGGGGTGGGTTCTGACGCCGGCCGGGGGGTCTGAGCCCAAATTTTAGGGAGAGGGGTTGGACACAAAAAACGCTCAATAATCGCAACTTTTCAGCTAAAAATCGCAAATTTGGGCTGAAGTACAGCTAAAAAGTGCTGTTTTACAGAAGATTTTAGCCGTTTTAAGGCCTGAAATTCTAAAAAATTGCAAAATTTGTTCAAAAAATTAGCTGAAAGAAAGATCGCAGGAAGGTGGGAAAAATCGTGTCGGAACGGGGTCTGGCCTAACTCGGGTGGGGGTGGGGCCTGACTTTTGTTGCGTGTATGTCTGAGGGGGCCAACCCCCTTTCCCGTGTCTGGATTGAGAACACAATGGAAGAGGCGCAGACAATTTATTGCGCTTAACTCTTTCAAAATCACCGCAGTTGATTTGTAAGAGCGAACAGTGCCGAACACAAATTACAAAATTAAGCTCGAAACAAAACAGAGTTGTTTTCCTTCTTGTGTTCGCATTGTGCAACCGAACCTGGGTTACAATAATCCAATAGAAATAGGCAGAATCGGCTAGCATTTCGGCTGAGACATGTAGAATTTTGGAGTGCTCAGGGACTAGCGGCGGACGATGAATTTTAAGCCAAACAGTCCAATTTTTGCCAAAGTCAACGTTTTTCACGTTTTTGCTCAAATATGGGTTAAAGAAAATAAGCGGCTCTGAACTCATTCACAGCTAATTTCGACTTGTTTATCATATTTAATTGTGTATAGACCTAGTTCGTAGTACTACAAACTACTAACTACAAACTACATATTTTCGGTGATTATGACGTCATCACGACTAGGGCCCGACCGGATACAAATTTCTACCGGATCCGGATCCGGATCCGGATACGCCCACATCCGGCCGGATCCGGATATGCCGGATATCATTGATCAACTTAAAAATTTTTTAGAATGCAATAAACCACATACATATATACATTTCTTTCCCCCACGCCGCCTCACGTTCCCGTTCGTGTGGGGGGAACAATCAGACAGGGGGTACCAGAAGGGTCTCCTCAACCAATTTCCTTCTTCCAACCTTATTTCACTAACTATTCTCTTCTCCCTAACCTACCCTCACCAAAACACACACCCTTCCTACCTCCTGTGTCTGATTGACGAACGAGGTGCCACCCTTTCATTCCAAATCCAAAAAAAAAAAAAAAACAATCTATATATCTATCTATCTATCACTCCTTTCTCTCACTTTCTACTACCCCTGGTTGGTCACCCCCTTTTGTTTTCTCTTTCTTGTGTTGTCTGTGTTCCCTCGACGAGCCGCGGCCCCGGCACGATCTCTATGTTAACTCTGGAGAAATAGGGCCAGTATTTGGCGCAGCTTCTGCTGCCTCCTGTCGACCGGAACACTATTGCTGTAGCTAATTGTTTTTCCCCTTCAGTAGCTCCTAAGATGATCACTCTATTCAGCTGGAATTGTAACAGCCTCGCCCCTCATGTAGAAGAGCTGCGAAACCACCTCTACCAACACAAACCCAGCGTCGTTCATATACAAGAATCCCGTCTGCCTGCAGACAAGACTCTCTCCTTTGCTGGCTACCGCGTCCTCCACGCCCCCGTGCTCAAGGTACCGGCGGAGGCCTGACCACACTCGTCCGCCGTCCACTTCAAGCTCAAACTGTGGCCTTTCAACCTCCGCCTGGCGACGCCATCGAGCTCCTTGCAGTAAAAGTCTACTTTGGAAAACGCTGCTTCACCTTCTGCAACGTTTACAACCCCTCCCCGGCCAAAAACCCCCAGTTCGACCCTACGCTTTTTGCGCAACTCTCTACCCCCTGCATTCTCAGTGGCGATTTCAATGCCCTCCACGCTGATTGGAACTATGGGGGTGTAACCCCCGAGAACACCCATGGAGTGAAGCTCTCCACCTGGCTCGCCGCGACTTCCTTTCAAAACCTGCTAGATGAAGATGTTCTCCCTACCCTTACCCACCGAACTCATGGTACTCAAACATGACCCGACCTTATTCTCGCCGCTCTTCCCCCAACGGTCACTTGGACAACATCAGTGGGTCCATCCCTCGGATCGGACCATGCCAGTCTCAGCTGCACCTTCCATCTCCCTCGCTTCCATGGTGCCCGCCTGAGAACCCTGAGCCGCTTCAACTTCAGAAAAGCCAACTGGCCCCGATTCAATCTTAGCTGTGAGGAAATCGACGAATGGGACATCGAACATGCCAAACTGCGCGACCTACTCCCCAACATCACCCGTCTATTTCACGCTGCAGCCAAAGACAGCATCCCACGAGGCAAACAAAAGCACTACAAACCATTTTGGACCAAACAGCTCTCCTACCTGTGTAACCAGCGCGGCAAATTCATACACCGATTTCAACTGCATCCCACCCAGCTCAACCGCACCATCAAAAACCGCTGGAATGCCCTTTGCCAACGCAAAATCAAAACAGCAGCCCGCACCCACTGGCGCTCTCTCTGCTCCAAAGGCCTCTCCACGCGACATGTTCAACGCATCGTTCGCCACCTCTTTTCTGGCAAAAATACCATCTTCACTCCAATCCTCCACAACCGACAAACCCTGGTTTATTGGCAAGACCAAGCCACAGCTTTTGCCCGATTCTACCAACACACGGACCTCATTCAGAAATTCAACGACCCTCCGACTGACGCCCACCAACAAGAGCTCATCCAACACCTTCGCAGAACTGTCAGCAACAACAACAAAACCACCCCCAACAAAAAACCAACCTCTTCTTCGCTCCCTTCTCCCTCAATGAGTTAACTGCCGCCCAAACCACCATCACTCTATGACGTGCCCCTGGTGCTGATGGAATTCTACCCGAATATCTCTCCCACTTGAAAGGCCCTGGCCTAAATGGAATACTCCGCCTTTTCAACCGCCTTTGGACCTCCTGCCTAATGCCCAAACCCTGGAAGCGTGTAATCGTCATTCCCATCCTCAAACCCAATAAAGACCCCACCTTGCTTTCTTCTTACCGCCCCATCGCACTTGCTTCTCAATTAGGAAAGTGGTTTGAACGACTCATTCATGGTCGCTTCCAGTACTGGCTTGAAACTCATCCCCACTTCAACCCTACCCAAGCTGGCTTCCGGCCTCACCACAACACCACTGATCAACTCATCCGACTCACTCAATCCATTGAAACTGGCTTCCAAAGGAAACATCACACCCTAGCTGTCTTCCTTGACTTTAGCCAAGCTTTCGACTCTGTCTGGCACGATGGTCTCATCGCCAAACTTCATGCTCTCGGTGTGTCTGGCAAAATGTTCATCTGGCTAACAGACTTCCTACAATCTCGTTCCCTCCAAGTCAAGGTCAACAACACCTATTCCCGCCCTTATCCCTCTACCATCGGTGTGCCCCAAGGCTGCATCTTCAGCCCCATTTTATTCTCAGCCTACCTAAATGACTTGGATCAAGCCCTGCCACACAACATCTCCATTGGAAAATATGCTGATGATGTTGTCCTCTCTCTCACAGGTCCAAATCTCACCCGCCTTAGTGCTGAGATGAACCGCGCATTAACTGCACTCAGTGCCTGGCTCCACTCCTGGAAACTCAGCCTCAACGTCAACAAGTGCCAGGCCACTGTCTTCAGCCTCAGTCACCAAGACACCCTTGCTCGCTACCCAATCCAACTCCAATTTGAGAACCAAACTCTGCCCACCACTCCAACACCCATCTACCTTGGACTCACCCTTGACTCCAAGCTTACCTGGAAACACTACATCACCAAAACCGTCAGCAAAGCCATGCGGCGTCTCGCGATTCTGAAAAAACTCACAGGCACATCCTGGGGCCTCAAAGCTGCTGACATGACCCAACTATACAAATCCTACCTCCGGCCTGTACTCGAATATGGAGCTGAAGTATGGCACCCTTCTGCACGTGCCACTGTCTCCCACCAGATCGACCGAGTTCAAGGCAAGGCTCTCCGCTTAGCCCATGCGGTACCCGCCCACACGAGTCAAGCAGCCCTAGAAATCGAGAGCAACATACCACCTCTCTCCCTCCGCAGACATGCCAAAGTAGTTGGGAAATATGAACAAACCCTCCGCAAATCTGATTCTCACTGTCTCAAACGCCACATTGTTGACTACCAAGCCATCCCAGAGAGGAAACGCCACCGACTCCAACGTTCAAACTTTGTCGAATATGCCTCTCACTTCACTGCTGCTATCCCCCGCCCATCTCGCACTCCCACTCCACCTCTCCCCATTCACCCTTTACAGCTAGATGCTACTGACCTGGCCTTCTGGCTCCTCCACAGCGAACCATTTGACCCATCTATCTCCTTCCCTCAAACTGAATGGATCCACATCTACACAGATGCCTCTCTACATCCCAGTTCCCAACAGGCTGGGATTGGCTGCTATATCCAAAGTGCCAACCTTCCTGACTCTTCCCACACTGAACCCGCTGATGGTCTTTGGAGCACCACCGACCTGGAACTGAAGGCCATTCATCGTGGACTCACCCTCAGCCACCAGACTCTCCAATCACAACACGTCCACAAAATTGCACTCCTGACTGACAGCCTGAGTGCCCTCCACTGCCTCCGAACTGCTTACAATAGCCTCCGTTCACAGACTGACCTCATCTACTCCATCCAAATAACCATCCAAGACCTCACGCAACTTTGCAAACGGCTGTTTAACCAGCCACTCTCACTCACCTTCAAATGGGTCCCTGGACATACTGGCATCACTGGCAACGAAATCGCCGACCGCCTTGCCCGTCAATCCTCAAGAGCTCCCCCTTACAAATCCCCCCTTCCTTATCACATCCTACAAAGATGGTTCAAGCAAGATCTCACCACCACTTGGATACAACAATGGGCCAGTTCCACCCAGGCCCGGCCCTACTACCACCACCGCCCTGCACCCATTAAAACTGACCCGATCAACAAACTCCCTCGCTGGGAACACCGCGCCATCCTCCTGTTGCGCCTCCACCAGTTTCCCACTGCCCAATGGCTCAACCGCATCGGCCAACAAGCCAATCCAAATTGCAGCTGTGGTCATATTGAAACCGTGGCTCATCTGCTTCTCCACTGCCCAACCACCGCCCAGCAGCGTGCTACCCTCTGGAATCCACCCTCCCGCACCCTCCATCAAGCTCTATATGGCACCCTCCATGATCTTCAACTAACGCTCCAATTCCTCAAAGCCTGTCAGCGGCTACAGTAGCAGTATTTCCGGTCGTCGGGAGTCACCGAAAAAGATCGCAGTAAGCTGATCTAAAGGTGAGCCATTTGCACATAAACCATAAACCATACATTTCTTTGTTCTATAACTGTTGATTCAAAACAACATCTAATAATTGTAGTTCAAACTATGGTTGGATAATATCGGGTTTTTGCGATGCATGTGATATTGCATATATCATATGCATGCAAAAATGAGATATGTACATATTTTTTGCATATTTGCATATTTTATCACCGCGGCTAGAAATTGATAACTGGACGCTTTCCAAGCATTTTCGAGTTTGGTCGGAATGTCTATGCAATCTTTAGCATTTATTAGGCATACCTATTTTACAGATACAGACCTCATCTGAAAAAAACAGAAGGGGAAACACAGTTTGGCATGAAAGTTCAGCTCATTTCGTAATTTTTAGATAAAAATGGTTGACATCACAGACTTTTGGCTAAATTATTGTTTGCATGTTCTAATGTGGTATACTTAGCCGACCTTTTGGTAGACCTGTCCTAGTTTTACAAACTAAAAAATTATGAATTTGAAAAATTTTAGTTGAGATTTCCATTCTTTGCGAGTTGAGTTTAGAGTCTCAACTCAAGCCATTCATCTCCATTCTGCAATTGAAAAGAGACACTTTGATCTCTGTAAAGTACAAATTTACAGTATAAACTTGCCTCAATAATAGTTCGTTTTTTATTTTAGATTTTTTATTTTTAATTAAATAAAAAATTAGCAAAAAACAAGGCGACTATCCTAAACATAGGTGACTTTTACTTTCAGTCAGGGTGAAAAATTAGCATTGTCAAAAATGAGGGTCCTTTGCACAGAAATCAGGGTTATACGAACTACTGGGGTCATGGATTACAATCGCCTCAAGAAATTTCTAACAAGCATTCGGTCGAATGCAATATTTATGTTCAAAATACGTAAAAATCACGTTTTCTCATCTGTGACTGATATCCGGCATATCCGGCAGGTAATATCCGGATCCGGTACCGGATCCGGATATGGCCATATCCGGCCGGATCCGGATATCCGGTCGGGCCCTAATCACGACTACAAATTAACTAAGACTACAAATTATTTTGGCTGACTACAAATTGACTACAAACTACTATTTCAGAATTTGCGAATTTGTAGTCAATTTGTAGTTTTTTTCTTGCACATTTTCCGATTTTTTAAGTAATTTTATATAAATTTAGCCCCCAATCGGCATTTTGAGCTGTCTTGAGCTTACGATAAGGTTACCAAACTGGTGAAAGCATACCAAGAAGGAAGATATTTTTATGTAAATTGTTAGAAAGATTGTTTTTCCAATTTTCCCGCTTTTTACCACAATAAATTTTCAAGGAAAGAAGGCCATATGATTGACTTTTGTACATTTGTTCGTGCTTTTTATTGTCTTGGTTTTTAAAAAATGTCTAATCATATTTTTAGAAAAATACTAAATGTTCTGCGTTGTAATTCTTTTGAACATTGAGTTCCGTCTGTTTCTTTCCAGAAATATCTATTAGGAAAGCCGAATTTTTTCACAGAAATGCAATTAACAGACTTCTGGTCATACATGTAACAGGTCATCCGCCGAAGGGGCGAGGGTGGTTGCGGGGGGGGGGTCTGGCGCCGGCCGGGGGGGTCTGAGCCAAAATTTTGGGAGGGGGTTGGGCACTAAAAAACGCTCAAAAATCGAAAAAATCGCACTTTTTGGCTAAAAATCGCCAAAAATCGCTAAATTGGGCTGAAATACAGCTAAAAGGTGCTGTTTTGCAGGCGATTTTGGCAATTTTTGTGTCTGAAATTGTAAAATTTGCTAAAAAATTTACTTGCCAAAAAATCGGGGGGGGGGGTCGGAGAAATCGTCTCGGGGGGGGGGGGGGGGGGGTCCCATCCGGGGGTCTGGCCTAAGTCGGGTGGGGGGCAGACCCCCCTGTTACATGCTGTTGTATGCTTCTGGTTACCATTTCTGCAAAGCATTACTATTACTACTGATTCTTCAATTGACAAAAATTAGCAGTAATATCGAATTTCTGACGTTTGGTAACCTGACTACAAATTGACTACAAACTAAGACTACATATTTTTTGAACCTGAATTTGACAACTACAAACTAAGACTACAAATTGAAATTCTTTGAGGAAATAGGTCTAATTGTGTATGCAAAATTTTGTCAAAAAATTCATGTGTTCTGGTCTCAGACCAGCCTCCATTCTTGGGGGGACCTGTTCCACAGAAAGATATCGCCAAATTGAACCAAACACTCACCTCATCACAGACATCCTTCGTAACCAACGGTCTCAATGCATTTCTCCTCAAATTGAATGCCCACAAGCTCAAAAAAGAGACTTGTTTCTTGGAGCTGCGTTGAATGGGCACCCAGGCCGTGACAAAGACATAATTGTTCACTCCCAAATTAGTGAATCTGGCCGCTCTGATACGGTGTTTGATATTAGTAGCTACCACCTCACTAGGCACGTACACTTCCGTCACTCTCTGTCCATTTTCGGGCAGCCATAAATAACATTTAGAGTCTTTTCCAGCCGTCAGCAACAGTTTTCCATCGGGGCTAAGATCTAGAGCGTCTATATCAGTCTGATGGGCCTGTGTTTCGATTAATTGTTCTCCCTTCCAAGTCTCCCACACTCTGAACATACCGTCATCGCCGGCTGTGGCTAGAAACTTGGCCTTAGAAGGGTCTATTTTAACCGAGCGTTGGTAGGCCGACTGTGGTTTGAAGTCGCTTTTGAAAGAGCGGAACGGTTCTACTCTAAGCGACAGTTTGGGCACTAATGCCTTCTCTCCTAAGTAAGCCACGTCGAACGCTGCCTTGTAGAGGAAACATTTGTCGTCTTGACCGCTGGCTATCAGCGCTTGACCCCGGTTTGGGTCGCCCGGAACAATGTCCAAGTTCATTGAAGCTCCGTCTTTTGTGTCTATTGAGGCTGTGTGCACTAGATGGAGCTTGTTGTTGTTGTTGTCCGGGCCAAATTCAAGCAGAAAGATATCAAGACTGTTCTTGACCCCGGTTTTGGCCGCCCCGCCGCCGCCCGCTACCAACAGATGACGAGAGCCAAGCATTCGGACGCAGTAGGGCGGGTACGGTACCGAACCGACCACTGGAGGAGGGTGAGAGTGGAACAGACCCATTTTGATTGGTTGGTTTATTCCAGAAACGACTTTGATTCATTAATTGACACAATGAGTTATCAGATTGTTGAACTTTTTCTTCCGTTTCGTTAGCCTGGGCTGTTCTTCGTCTTTCGCTGGTAATATGGATTCGGACCCCCGGACCCCCGGACCCCCACCGAATTCGGACCCCCAGCCTGGTACGGAAAAATGGTTCTTAAGATTCGGAACCCCACCTAGGCCGTAGTTTAAATTTCACGAAATTTTATTTGGAAAATTATGGGGCACATTTGGACACCTCGGTACGCGGACTATTCCCCCCATCCACCGAGCACCCTAACTTTAGGCCTCAGTTTCAAGTTGCAATTCAAGTTTCTTCCGGTGCCAATTTTCACTTTATTTCTTCTATTTTAGTGTATGATCTCTGCTGTTCTTCCGGTACCAATTTTCACTTTATTTCTCCTATTTTGGGGTATGATCTCTTCTGATCTTCCGGTACCGATTTTCACTTTACTTCTTCTATTTTAGTGTATGATCTGTGCTAGTGCGTCTGGTCGCAAATTCTCTCTGGTAGATTGGAGTACTGACGCAACTCTGTTCGGGCACTTTATACTTGATTCGATATTGCCCATACATGTAACAGGTCATCCGCCGATGTGGGGAGGGGGTTGGGGGGTCTGGCGCCGGCCGGGAGGGGTCTGAGCTAAAATTTTGGGAGGGGGTAGGGCACTAAAAAACGCTCAAAAATCGAAAAAATCGCAATTTTTGGGCTAAAAATCGCCAAAAATCGCTAATTTGGGATGAAATAAGCTAAAAAATGCTGTTTCGCAGGCGATTTTGGCAACTCGGGGGGTCCACATCCGGGGGGGGTCTGGCCTAAGTCGGGTGGGGGCAGACCCCCCAGACCCCCCTGTTACATGTATGATATTGCCGTATGGTGTGATTACATATTTCCTTGTGTAGCGTAAGTACGATAAATCTTTTTAAACACTTCGTTATTATTGCTCTACCTACATGCGCGCGTACTACTGTTTCTAAGTAAATTAATTTGAAATATAATTTAATTATAATTTACTTGTATTAGTAAATTTCTTAAAAAATTAATTGAAATTATACTTATAATTTACTTAAGGCAAAAATTCACTTTTAATATAATTCAAACTAGAGTGCGAACTGGTATTGGGTATTGGGTATTGGGTATTGGGTGTATTGGGGTGTTTTCCAGGTATTGGGTATTGGGTATTGGGTATTGGGGTTTTTACCCCCCAATACCCAATACTAATTGGGACAGGTAAAAATATGGAAAAATCGATGTTGACCTGAAAAATTGATCTGAAAAAATCGAAAAAGTTAGTCGATGATTCGGTTTAGGAAGCTGTATCGCGTTAATGAGCCGTCCATAAACAACATCGTTCGAAAATCCCGATTTTTCGGAGCCTCTCCTCCGAAAATCTAATATAAAAATGGTAACATTTCTAATGTCACCATAATGTACCAGTACCATACCCATGACTATTGCGGTGGTGCACACAATTTCCGGCCATTAGGAAAAAATTCGCCAGAAGAAACACGACTGAATTACGAATTAAATACCCAAACTGTTAATTCTGCAAAATTTATGCCCAAAATGACTTCTAAATGCTTTCTGAAAAGCTAATTTTTCAAAATTTTCTCGCCGTGCTTGGGCAGCGGCCCAACCAGGGCTCTTAAAAATTTTAATTGCAGTGCAAAAAATCTTGTGTATGCATCCTGAATGTACCTGTCCAGTGAAATTGCAATTTTTGGCCCAGCTATGCAAGTATTGGGTATTGGGTATTGGGTATTGGGGTATTGGGGGTCTCAGGTATTGGTATTGGGTATTGGGTATTGGGGTATTGGGTTTTTTAGGTATTGTTCGCACTCTAATTCAAACTATAATTTACTCGTATTAGTAAATTTCTAAAAAGTATAATTATAATTATAATTTACTTAGCAACAGTAGCGCGTACGAATATACTGTACTGTGGAACCAATGTGATGCTCCTTTCGAGCGAAAGAGATACAATGTAGTCTCGGTTACTGTGTTCAACAACGGCATTTAAATTCCCCCAATACTATCAGGGTTCGGATTCGGTCAGGGGTTTAAAATTTGTCATGGGATTTTGGGACTTATCAGCGGAAATTGCGGTGCGTCACTACATAAAAACATGCATTCAGTAGGTAGTAGAAGCAGCAATGAAAGCGCATGTAATTCAGACCATATCAGTGCGTTTTAGAAGGGTAATTTTTCAAAAATTTTCTCGCCCTGGTTGGACGGCCCAACCAACCTCTTCAAACTACTAAACCTGTTAGTTCTGTGGTCAGAATGCCTTTCTTACGCGTTTTTGAAGGTTGATTTTTTAGAAAATTTTAGCCCTGGTTGGGCGGCCCAACCAAACCTCTTCAAACTACTAAAACTGTTAGTTGTATGCTCAGACTGCCTTTCAAACGCAATTTTCAGAATTTCATCGCATCTGGTTGGGCAGGCAAAATTGGGGGCATGTCAGGGGATTTTGGATCAACAGATTGCCACGACCCTGACTATGATGAGTTTTAGATTCATATATACAGTAGTAGCTCCTTCGCTAGTAAAGATTTCTAGCACAATTTTTATTCAGATTTGATGTACTTTCAGTGGAGCTCAGCGACCGTGTGAAGAAGTCAGTTTTTTGCTCTCCTACCTGCCGTATGGCATTTTTCATTATATTTAAATTATTTTTATCTGAGAAATACTTTGTTGGACTCAATTTTTTGTGCAAGTTTATTTGTTCACTGTAATTAGGGATGGGCACGTAAATTAATTTTCGTAACGCGTAACGTAAATTAAGCGCCGATTTTTAATTTACGTTACGCTTAACAATTACAGTAATTAAAAAAATCCGCATACGGAAATTAAACGAATACGAAAATTAAAATTTAGCAATACGTAAATTAATTTCCGTATGTGAATTAATTTACGTTCCTAGCGCAAAACAGATTTTTCTGTTGAATCCTGAGCCCACCGCATTGTTTTGTTGTATTATAGACATATCTACTGAATCTTAGACTTTTAAGGCTAATTTTTCGAAAATTTTTCGCCCTTGTCGCAAAGAAGCCCAATCCCACTCTTCGAACTGCTAAAGCGGTTAATTTCGGTCAATTTTACGGTCGGAATATCTTATAGATACGTTTTTGAAGGCTTGAATTTGTCAATATGTTACATATCTCCCTGTATAACAAAATAGGCAGAAAAGTCAGGCAACTATATAAATTCATGTGTAGGTGTTGTACTAGTATTGGAAAGTTCAGGGTTGAAAAATAGGTTCAGGTTCTAGTCCAAGCCAACATCGAAATTTCAGGTTCAAGTCCATCTTCTAAAAACCTGGACAATACAGTAGGTTCAGGTTCAAGTCCACCGATATCTCCAAAAACTGTAGATATTTTGCGAGTCTTGCAACTTTTCTGAGCTACATATAAAGCCTTTCTATTGGCAGTGAAAAACATAGATCAGACTTTACAGGGCAGTGAACTTTCGTTTTCTGACAGTTTCAGTTTGAAGATAGGTATAAAAACATTAAATCTTTAAAATTTTGTGCAATCCAACCGAAAATTTTACATAGTTTGCCTAAAAATTGCACTTGAAATTTGAACCTGTTGAGAAAAGTCCAACAAAACGGAACAGGTTCAACTCCGGCTGAAATAAAATAGGTTAAGGTTCAGGTTAAAGTCCACAAATTTCAGGTTAAAAACCTATTAATAGATCCAGGTTCAGTCGGACCTGCCAACAGTATGTTGTACATTCAAAATGCATTCAAACAGAGAAGTGAAGTTACATAGTTTTCTTCACTACTAATCTTATGCGTAAGTACTGTCACACGTTTAACCGTCAGTGTGCGGTAGGTAGACTACAGTCTGTAGTACGTACGTAGTTGGCTGGCTAGTTGCTGCGCAGTTATAAAACCCTCAGCAGCTACAGTAATTCAGCCGAAAACATACCCACATTTCATTCCTTCCTTTTGGTGTGAAGTTAGATTTCAAAAATACGAATGCAATTCCAATCGAACAAACACAGAATTAAAATTTGAATTGCTTATAGTTCATTTTATGATTTTTCCGCGATATTCGATTGCTACTACCTACTAGCGATTTTTGAAGAAAAACGAAAATTAATTTACGTATGGCTGGAATCTTATTTGTTACGACGTTACGGAAATTAATTTACGTAACGCGTTACAGCAAGAAATTAGCCGTCTTAATTTCCGTAACACGTTACGAATACGGAAATTAAAATCTGGTAAAACAGAAATAACACGTACGCAAATTACCGATTTTAATTTACGTTGCCCATCCCTAAGTAATGCTCAATGTTGACCTTCCGCTTTAACTGCTACGCAGCTTTTTTTACTCACCATCAAGTCAAGCATTTTTGACAATCGTTTAGCCGATGCTTAATTTATTTCTATGACGTGCAGTTTGCTGGGAAATACGTTACACAGAGTCATTACATAATGATTATATGAACGAATTTACCGCATTACAGTAATTTATAAAATCAGAGCTTAAAGAAACCGATTGCCGGCTAAATCCCACCTGGCAAGGCAAACTGCCATATTAAATTTTACCCTAAAGGATGATCCTAACTCTGAACCTGCACCCAGCTAAGCCTGAACCTAAGCATCAGCTTGAAACTGAGCCCTAAAGTTAGGGTGGTCGGCGGATGGGGGGAATGGTCCGCGTACCGAGGTGTCCAAATGTGCCCCGAAATTTGCAAACAAAATTCGGGAAATTTAAACTACGGTCCCGGGGTGGGGTTCCGAATCCACAAACCGTTGTTTCCGTACCAGGCTGGGGGTCCGAATTCGGTGGGGGTCCGGGGGTCCGGGGGTCCGAATCCATATTACCCTTTCGCTCAGTGCCCAGAAGAAAAAGTGGAAAAGTTGCAAAAGCTGGGAAACTCTATTCTTTCTGTCAGATTATAAATCGCACGTGTGTATGAGTGTAATGTATTGTCCATTTTCAAATCAATTATTCTGGAAAACTTCCCCTCGAGTTTTTTGGCAAAACAAAAAACATAAAGCTGACTTAAAAATCGGTTTAAATTACGGAAGAGAATTTGTGCAAAAATGCTATCTTGGCGTCAATGATCGCGTCATTTTTGTATGAAAAGCATTTAGAAGAATGCAGTTTTAAACGCTATTTTACAAAATTCCAGACTTGGATAGACATAAGCCCATCTAAACTACACCTCTTTAACTGACACTGCTCAAAAGGGGTCGTCTATAAACTACGACGTTCAAAAATTCAAAATTTTGGACCCTCACCCCCTCCCGCCCGACGTTCTTCGAAGTTTTCAGAACAACCCCCTAAAACTACAACGTTTTTGGCTGACACCCCCCCCCGACTCCCGACTAAACTTGGTACTGTGTCCGAGATTAGAAAATTTTCGACAAAATCAACACGCCACTGCAGAAGCTGTGTGAAAAAGAATCTTTTTGACAGTAAACTACAGGGTGTCTCAAAAAAAATGATCACATTTCTTTTTACTGCGATTTCCGGAAATTTTGACCAAATGGGCTGAAATTTGGACCATAGGTGCCGAAATTCGGGGAATTTTATGTGTTAAAATTTGGTGCACAAGGCTTGACTCATTCACGAGAAATTTCAAAAAAAGTGAAATTTGTTAAATCAATAGTGAAAGCCGGTCACCGAAAAAATGATCACATTTCTTTTCACTGCCATTTCCGCAAGTATTGACCAAATAGGCTGAAATTTGGATCATAGGTGCCAAAAAACGGGGAATTTTATGTGTTAAAGTTTAGTGCACTAGGCTTGACCCATTCCCGAGAAATTTCAAAAAAAGTGAAATTTGGTAATTTCAATAGCGAAAGCAGGTCACCGAAAAAACGTTACATTACATTATCGCCTAAACTCCAACGATAGCGTTGGAGTTCATGCGTCAACTTTTTACACACGAATTACCCTGAACTTCTGCGTTTACACTCCAAATTTCATCCAATTCCGACAAAGATTAGAAAAGATACAGGAAAAGGAAATGTTTCCATTTTTCGGTGACCGGCTTTCACTATTGAATTTAACAAATTTCACTTTTTTTTAAATTTCTCGGGAATGAGTCAAGCCTAGTGCACCAAACTTTAACACATAAAATTCCCCGAATTTTACCACCTATGATCCAAATTTCAGCCTATTTGGTCGAAATTTGAGGAAATGGCAGTCAAAAGAAATGTGATCATTTTTTTGAGACACCCTGTACCATTTTGGCTGTTGGAAAAATGAACTGGGTTGAGTTTTCCTTGTAATATTGTGGCGGACAGAAGATTCCTAGGCACCAAAAAACGTCGACGTTTTCGACACGAACCCCCATCCCCTGCGACGTTTTCCGACGTTCAACCGACCGCCCCCACCCCCTTTCTGAACGTCGTAGTTTATGGACAGCCTCTTACGATGTATTTTTATATTTCCAAAAATTCTGCTACATGCCTGGCTTTAGTCCTGTACATGTCCCCCCGATCAAAAATTTTATGCCCGGCCCGGCAAGGTCCTCCAAAAATCCTCATACATGTTTAGCTTTTTTGGGCAAAAAGCGTTTCTGAACGCTAATTTGCAAAATTTTATAACCGTGGTTGGGCAGCAGCTGCTAGATATCTGTTACGATTTGCTCCAGATGGCCCGCGGTCTACATGGAACTCGTTATAATTTCGCAAGCGAACACGCTAATTAAGACAACTAAGGGGCCGTCCATAAACGACGTCGCTCTAAAATCCCGATTTTTCGGACCCCCCTCCCCCCAAAAACGCCTTGCGTCGTTTCTTGGGGACCCCCTCCCCCTACGGCGACGTCGTTTCGGTTTACCCCCCCCCCCCCGATAAAAGGGCAGTACATACAGTAATGTAACGTTTTCTTGTTACCACACTGCGCAATCAATTGAATAAATCCCTACAACCACTCTGGGAAACTTTCCTGTATGTAGAAACGTTTGACAGAATGTGCATAAATTGAAAATAATGCAATCCAAGTATCCTAAAATTCCGAAAAAAGCGACGTCGTTTTTTGCTAACCCCCTCCTGGTGCGTCGTCTATCGTCGCATTTCAGCCGACCCCCCTCCCCCCCTCTGGAACGACGTCGTTTATGGACGGCCCCTAACATCTAGATACGCACGCCCATACTAAGAAATCACGAAAACCACAACTGGGCCATGTTGGTGCGGAGCAGTTGCGTCTGTGGCAAACACGTGCGACGCTGCCAAATTATGTGTCCCTGAGTGTCCCGGCTCTTATCGTATGTGGGCAATTTACTTTGGCACCAAAAATTCTGCGTGGTATATGCTTCCAAGTGGAAATACAAATTCAACGCTCGTGAAAAATCTTGAATTATATTTTAGCGCTTTGTACAGCAGTAACAAAGTAAAAGCTTGGTTACAAATACATAGTATACATTAGAATTTTGTATCTGAATCCAACTCATTGTAGGGTGGCGGATCAGTCTCTCTAAAATGCTTTCCAGTTGTGTAATCGTCTTGAAGTTCTATGCCTCTGCAATAATAGGGAAGTATAGAAACCTCTATTACAAAAAGGTTTTACTGTTTTTGTCTGATGGTTCTCTCGCGCTCGCTTTTCGACATAAACAATAGTTCAACATCTTCGATTTGGAGTCCTTTCGTTTCGGGCACAATGAAGAAAAACAAAACCAGCGAAAAGCAGGTTATGCCGAGGTATAGAAAGAACGCTCCTGAAAATACTTGTAGCAAAAAAACTTCAGACAAAGATTACCGTATTTCATCAGCGCTTCAGTTAGGTAGAGAAAGGTAAATGTGACAATCAAGTTGAACAACCAATTACAAAAGGTAGCCAACGAGGCACCGGTACTGCGCGCCCAGCTTGGATAGATTTCGGCATTCATTACCCATGGGATAGGGGCCAGGCCTGAAAATAAACTCTTTTAATTTAACTTGTTCTATTCTATATAACAGTCAGGCACTTAACACCGTTTATGGTGCCATTCTGTTCAGATTTCGTACCATATATGGTGCCGGTACCATAAACGGCGTTTATGGTACTGACTGTATAAGGAAGGCACCAACCTGAAGAGAAAGAGCAAAGGTAGCAAACCATTCCTAGAATTGGAATCCAGCTGAACGGAGACTCGCACCAGTCCCCAGCATAAATGTAATCTCCGGAGTAATTCTTCCAATCAACTGTCATGCAATTTCCCACCCTTGAGTGACCCTGTTCTCCTTGTTTGTTGGGCAAACAGAAACCATAACTGTTGTTACTGCTAGAAACTATTTCCTCGGCTGTCGAGTTGTAACAGAATCCGCACGTTTCTCTTGTTACACACGAATCACAGTTGCTGCAACAGCGAGCTTAGACAATTTTCCAGAGCTGATACGAAAAAAAAGCTATAAAACCTGTATTTTGCACAAGCTCGTACAGCGTCTTGCAAGTCAGTATCGCCTTTAAAGTTGGTTGGGTCCAGTTGGTAGAGTACGGTGGCAGAAGAGTTGTGGATCAGCAAAAATCCTACACCCAGTATTCCCAGACTGATTATTATTCCTACAAACGAACTATACTACAAATATGTTCTAAATCTACAAAATGAAGGGGCTTTTCTCTTACCAATCATGCTAACAAGCAAGAGTTTCCGGCGCCCGATCCGTTCTACAGTAAGAATGGGTATTACTGTACAAACAAAATTTGTTCCCGTCACGGCACAACTCATCCAAATGGCTTGGTTGCTGTCGCGAATGCCTCCCATCTTTATTATAGTGCTTGTGTAATACCTAAACAAAAACATTGAGCAAGAAGGAAAAAAGGCCGCAAATCGATCAGAACTGAACTGAGTCAAACGATCTGGCCAAAAAATCGATCAGAACTGTGTCAAGCAGCACGGCCTGGTAAAAAAATCGATCAGAACTGGGTCAAGAAGCGCGGCCTGGCCAAAAAATCGATCAGAACTGGGTCAAGCAGCGCGGTCTGTCAGAAAATCGATCAGAACTATGTCAATCAGCGTGGCCTGGCCAAAAAATTGATCAGAACTGGGTCAACCAGCGCGGTCTGGCCAGAAAATCTATCAGAACTGGGTCAAGCAGCGCGGCCTGGCCAAAAAATCGATCAGTACTGGGTCAAGCAGCGCGGCCTGGCCAAAAAATCGATCAGAACTGGGTCAAGCAGCGCGGCCTGGCCAAAAAATCGATCAGAACTGGGTCAAGCAGCTGGGCCTGGCCAAAAAATCGATCAGAACTGGGTCAAGCGGCGCGGCCTGGACAAAAAATCGATCAGAACTCGCCAAACGTGGGCCGACCAAACAAAGGTCAGAAGTGACTAACTCACATGAGTGTATTGATTCCAGATAGCTGCTGAAAGGTCTGTAGCAAGCAACCAATGAGTAAAGCCTTTCGAACATAGGGCAGTTTGAGCATATGCACGATGGGCAAGCCTCCTGAAAGCAACCTATTTCACTGCTTTTCTGCTGTTTTTTGTACGGCTAACCTACCTCCAATTTTGCTCCTTTCTCCGTCATCCTTCACTTTAGCTGCGAGAATCTGATCAAACTCGTACTGAACCCAAGCTTCGTCGCCTCCGTACATTTTCCTCAGAACAGTCAGTGCTTGGTCCCGTTTTTCGTTTTCCAACAGCCAACGAGGTGTCTCTGGCATAAAGAGAAAACCTACGAATTGGATCAGAGAGATAATACCCACCACTCCGAACATCAACCTGAAATGGATTTCTGTGTAAACTACGTAAACGCTGTACAGGCCAAGCTAGGTTTCGCTGCCGAATTGCGAGGGAAGCAGCGTGCATTTCACGTATGCATGACGCGCTGATTATCCGATTTAGATACTGAGACACTATCCCTCAGTTATTTGGAACCGAGGGCTTCTGTTTAACATTGTGATCAGGTTTTAGGCTTCTACGTAGGTTCGGGTTGAATGAACCTTAGGATGAAGTTAGACTTACTTTTAGATTCAATCTTAGTCTTAAGTTAATATTGTACGTTTCCGCTAATGGGGGTAGTGTCCCACAATTGCCGAATGTTTTCTCAGAAAATCTGCAAATTGTCTACCGTAATATCTCATGTTTTCGTGTTGAAAACCCCAAGACTATATCAAGTAAGTAGCTAGAAACAAACTGATCTAAGAAAATCGAAAATTTTTGCACAAAACAGAAACCAAGTGGATTCTGAATGGCCTATAGCTGCGCTCTAAAGCTGTTATGTACTTTAAATGTACCTCCACCCTATATCTTCGGGAAAGTTGTCGGTATAGCGTTCACTGAAAGCTCCACCCAAAACGCTGGCCATAAAAAAGCCGAACGTTATCATCCACTGATACCCGGTCACTATCAGTCCGCGTACGTGTGCCGGCGACGCCTCTGCCACGTAAATTGGGACGGTCATAGAAGCGAACCCTGAAATTAACATACTGTTCAGTATATTTAAACTCTGTTCCACATCATAGAAACGTTCGCCACAGTGTTTTTAAATCGAAATTTTTCTAAATCGTCATTTTATACAAAGCAAGGTCACATTTTCCATGTCCCCAACACCCCCAGGGTGTATAACAAGAAATTTTACGAGACTGACGATGTACCGGAGATTTCCGCTTATAAGACCACCATAGTTAGAAGACCATGGTCTTTAAATAGGTTTTTGTTTCCAGTTATTAGACCATGGTCTTGAAATAGGTGGTCAGAAAACTTGGTTCATAGACACCCATTTTCCAGTTAAATGACCATGGTCTTAGTTTAATTGACCGATTTTAGCACACAGTTAACTGTTTTTAAAGTGAACAAAAGCTGTCCATCGTGCGAAAACGAAGGCAGAAGTACATAATATGGATAAAACATGATTCAGATTTTTGTCTTGAACGCAATACAGTACCTGCTGTGCTTCGACACAACCTTTCTTTTTGTAATTTCTAGTAAAGTTTTGCAAGTCAAGCGTAAACTGGTCAGGTATGTCTGGAACAGCCATCTAGGTGAAAAACAAATTCAACTTTTGGCCAAAAACCCTTGTTTGCAATGAAATAACATTTTCCAGTTATAAGACCATGGTCTTCAAAAGGGCGCCAAAAAGTGACCCTAATTTTGGGCATTTTCCAGTTATAAGACCAGGTCTTATAAGTGGAAATCTCCGGTATTTTAATTGACAGATTCAAATGCTCACCAATAGCGGCGCCCACGATGATTCTACCAATGAGCAGCTCGAATTTCTCTTGAGCCACGCCCAACAACACCGCCCCAACGGTGAACAGCGCACTGGCGACCAGGATCGAGATTCGGCGACCGAATTTCTCCGAAATCCACCCGGCGGCCAGGGTGAAAACGGCCGCAGCGCCGTTGGTCACGCTGCGCAGCATCGAATCCCATTCGTAGCTGATTTTCATTACGTCGTCGACATAGAGCATAGCGCTGGAGACAACTCCCGCATCGTAACCGAACAGAAAACCTCCGATCACTGCCATGAAACCTATCAGGTAGACAAACCCGGTCACTGGAGGTTTGTCGTCCGGTCTGCCTACTGAGCTGGCCGAACGGGCTCGAACCTAAAATTGGTAAGTACCTATTGTGGGTACAGTTTGTAGACTGGTTGTCGCTGCCTTGAGTAACGGCGGCCCGGCAACCCCAGCGGTCGTTTGGGGTTCGAACCCTGTCAAGGCGATGGGAAGTAGTCGACACAAAGCCCAACCCAGAGCATCGAAAGTCAACAATGACAAGTATAAATGGGAACCACTGTCTTGCACACACCGACACCGACCGGTTGTTGTTAAGGAGGTTGCCGGTCGTTGTGTCTCTTCCTCCTCTATACCAGTTGGCTACTCCTAGTCCGAAAGATAAAAAGTTACGACAACAACTAGTTGAAAACGTACATATGGTTCGCTTTCTATTCCACGGGCGCTTAAAGTACTTAGTCGTCGCACTCGAGTAGCCATTTTGGGTTTAGATCGAAAGACAAGAGACACGTGTTGTGTACTCTAGAGGAGGCTATAAAATCTATGCACACTACTGGGCCCCCGACAGCTAAGCAAAAGTAAAGTTTATCTTGCCGCCTTGTATGTAAAGCTGTGATGAGATGACGCCATTAGCTGATAAGAATTGTTTCTGGCGAAAATCATATTTAGTTGCTTAGTACTTGCCAGCACGGAAATGTCAGACAACCCACGTTAGTTCCTAGTGGCTATACTAATTATACTGTAGCACACCACAGCAAAGTAGAGGAAAAATCTACCAATCATCTAACTTTTTAAGAGAATATGATAACAAACTACTGTAGGTATGTCTTTTCAGAAAACACTGATTTGATTGATGTAATAATGTGATTGACATAAAGCTGCGTCGTTGGCTCAGTGGGTAGCTCGCTGCCTCTGAGTCACGGCGGCCCTTGCATCCCTAGCGGTTGTAGTGGTTCATCCTCTCGGCGCGGCAAGTTTCTTGCTGCAAAGAGTTGGTCGTAGGCACAACCTCCACCCAGGCCACCGAAAACTGGTTACAGTGAGTAGGTAAAATGGGAACCAACTGGATCTGCCGTTGCACCGAAAGCCGCTCCAAAAAGCATGCTGCGTTGGAGGGAAGATCAACGACGTCAGGAGCTGTCTGAGAGACCAGTAATAAGGCTGATACCGGTTTGGCCACTTGGCCGGGCGGCCGTTGGGAGCTGTCAGCACCATGACGTCACCACGCCAGGCACTCTCTTAGTACCTGGCGCCCAACAGCATGGCTTGAGTGGCTTGGCAGTGAAAGAAGGGCAAACGTCCGAGATGACGATATCAGGGGTAACGAAATGGACCGTGCAGGTCTGATCGTAGGGCTGTACATCGTACGGCCCCCCGCCAGATCGGATCGGATCGGATCGGTGATTGACATATCCAGCGGGTTTATCAAGTTCAGAACCCTTTTGCTTAAGTACCGAATCGGCTGATTTTTTATATGATACGTGGACATAGTTTTACGGTTTCAAATTTTAACAAATTCTATGAACTGCACCACTTTAATAAAAGTTATGCACTTCAAAGTCAGCACCACTGTTTTCGATCACTTTCTGTAGCTGCTGGTAGGAAAGGAAGTCTACCGATCTGCTTGAAAGACACCTTTTTCGAGTTTTGTCGCCCACACACCCCTTTTCCATCAACCATTCCTTAGTGTAATATATATTTTACTGTGTGCATATATTTAAATCATCGGGCATAAATTTTGTTAGCAAAAAATGTTCTACTATACATAGTGTAACCAAGTTCATCACTTTCTTATACAAACAGTAAGCCGATTTTAATTCAATTCAGTTATTTTAGACAAGAGATACAGCAAAATGTTCTAGATTTGTAGCCGTCTGCAAAAATACACAAAAACACAAAAAGATTCCATCCCTTTTTGGAATAACTGCTTCGTATTATTTCCTTTGTGGCAGTTGGGCTGTAATTTGTGACACATGCTTTGTCGGCTGATTTTCTGATGATTTTTAGAGCTATATAAAATTTCTACAGACCACTCATAGTTTAGTCACCATTCTGCTCTTCATCAGACGCGTGAAACCTTCACTGTCCTACTGTTGACATCAACTTAAGGAGATATCACACGTACATAATAAAGAAATGTCCGCCACCCTTTTGTCTTTTTTGGTCTTTGCTATTTGTTGTGTGAGTGTAACGGTTAAACGAGTCAAGTATCTGCCGGGCTTGTCCAGATACAGAACTCCACGCTTCCACCACTTTTCTGACTATGTTAACACATCGGCAACTCATAGATTGCACTATTGGTAAGGATTATGTTATGGGACTAGGCTGCTTAAGAGCCTGAGGTTTTCAGTGTACAGCTTGTCCAAAAAACGGCCACTTAGTTTAGTTTGTCCATGCATACGGATCTTAGCTTTGATCACACCTGAAAGAACGTCCTATGGCCGATCCATCGGGTATGTCCGGTCAAACAAAAACCACTGAGTCGGGAACTATAACAGCCTGAGTCACAAGTTCTTTAACTGCATAAAATATAGAATGAAAGAAAAGAAAGCCTAACTAAAGTGAGTAAGCAAGCACACAGCAATTTCCTCCTGTTTTTATGCTTTTATCATGAATTTTGCCTCAAATTCCGAATCGTAAGTGAATGCTAAGGTTGGAGAAAGCCCAGCATTCCTCTAGTAAACGTTTATTCATGAGCTGAATTGAATACTGCAGCGACCGTCAAACAAAATCCAAGTCTACGGGTGGGTTGGGTTCAGCTTTTCCAAAATGTAACACCGTTCTTTTTTAGACATTGTGCACCTGTTGCCCAGACATGGGCTAGCAGTTCGTCTGAGGGGGGGGGTAGAATTTTTAATTCCTGACGGTGGTCTGAGGGGGGTAGGAGTGCCTGAGGGGGAGGCTGAGGGGGTGGTAAGCCAAAAAGTCCGATTTTTGGCTAAAATCAAGGGATTTTTGCTTATTTTTCATTAAAATTAGCCAAAATAAGCTATTCTGAGCTCATTTACACCTAATCCAAGCATATTTTTATCATAATTTTCTATACAAAATTCTTCCGAAAAATTCCTGAGGGGGGTAGCGGCCGGCTGAGCGGGGTAGGTCAGAGCCTGAGGGGGCCAGCCAACCCCCCCTCAGCCCCCCCCCCCTTTGCCCATGTCTGCTGTTGCCCACTAACACTCTTTCTGCGCAGTTCAGTTACTAACATGTTGTCTTGCTTAGGCGACAAAATAAATAAATAAATAAAAAATGTCGCAAAACACTTACATACAGTAGGTTAAGGTTTGTTACTAGGCAATAAAGCTTAACACTTCCTAAAGTACACGTAAGGCCTGGTCCCCATAGATCGTATCACTGTAGTACATACCATAACATGGTCCATTACCAGAAAAAAGTACATCATCCCACCTATGTAAAAATTGCCGTTTTTCTAGGTTTGTAGAGTCAGAGAAAAATCCCCAGAAGCGGCCCATTTTGCTTTGGTTAAACGGCGGTCCAGGCTGTAGTTCATTGGTCGGGTTTCTGCATGAAATCGGCCCGTTCCTAGTCAAACCTGATGGCAAATCGCTGCGGCGAAATGAACACGCCTGGAACAAACTGGTCAATGTTCTCTTTTTGGAGTCTCCGGTTGGAGTTGGGTTCTCCTACGATTCTTATTATGGCCGCGGCACTAAGACAAACGACGATCAAACGGCCGATGAAAATTACATAGCCATTCAGCAGTTCTTTGACCAGTTCCCAAAATACAAAGACAATGACTTTTACTTGGCGGGACAGTCGTATGCTGGAATTTATTTGCCTATGTTAGCTGAACGTATATTGAAGGGCCAAAGCACCGGAGGTTATATAAGATTGAAGGTAAGAAGGGTAATCTAAATCGGGAACAGTTGCATGCGTAGGATACTGAAAAGGGCCTAAATTGGCCATCCATTTTCAAAACTTTTCACCCAAACTATTTCCCTGCCTATTTGTTATTGCCCACCAAGAATTCTTGGTCCGACGGCGCAACGCTCCGCTCCACTCAGGCCACCGAAAGCTGGTGACAGCGAGTAGGTAAAATGGGAACCGACTGGATCTGCCTAAGCACCGAAACCTTGCCGCGTTGGAGAAGAAGATCTACGATGTCAGAAGCTGTCTGAGAAACCAACTATGCCGGGAGCCCTCTGGCATATGGGGCACCGGCGGCGGTCGGGAGCTGTCAGAATCATGGCATCAACACGCCGGCACCCAGCAGCATTGCTACAGTAGGAGTGGCTGGCAGTGAAAGAAAGGCAACGAAAGATCACGAATCACGGGCGACGCGAAATGGACCACGAGTCTGATCGCAGGCCGTAAGGCTGATCGCAAATCGGATCGGAAATTCTTGGTCGTACCCAAGGTTGTATATTTTTCCGAAAAAAACCTCGGCCTGTTTTTTTCCGGTTTTTCTCCGGTTTTTTTCCTAAATCGCGGAAAAAAACTCCAGCTCAAGTTCTAAGTATCCTAGTCTGGTTTCATGATTCCTAGCGCTTTCTAGCGCCTTCCTGAGTCTTTTCAGAACAGAAATACACGTCTTACATAGATATCAATCACGAAACAGGCATGAAACAGTCCCTGACAGGCTCAGTCAATACACTCCATATGCAAATTTTCTTACAGCAGTTTGCACTTTTGTTTTAGAATGCCAAATTTGGTCTTTTCTTTTGTTTTTCTAACAGTTTTGGGATAGTTTGGCCTATTATTCATCGCAAAAGTCCATTTTTTAACTGAAAAATGACATAAATTAGCTATTTTTAGCTTGAGTTTGTTTCCACGATTTATGTTTTTTTTCCGACCCTTAGGAAAAAAACCGGTTTTTTTTCGGAAAAAACGGAAAAAAACACCGGAAAAAACACACCTCACAACCCTGGTCGTACCTATGTAGAGTGTGGGCCACGCTAGGTGTTCCAAGTCTGATAGTTAGCAGGGGCGACTACTACAGTCAGGCACTTAACGCCGTTTATGGTACCGACACCATATAAGGTGCCGGTACCATATATGGTACCGGTACCGTAGGTAGTGGTACCATATATGGTACCGGCACCATATATGGTACCGTCACCATATATGGTACCGGTACCATATATGGTACCCCCACCTTCGGGGCCTGTGGTGGTACCATATATGGTACCGGTGCCATATATGGTGACGGTAACATATAAGGTGCCGGTACCATATATGGTACCGGCACCATATATGGTACTCCCACCTTCGCGTTTTTCCGGTACCGGTACCATATATGGTACCACTCCATTCAGATCTCGTACCATATATGGTAGTGGTACCATATATGGTGCCGGTACCATATATGGTACCGGTACCATATATGGTACCGGCACCCATGGCCAGGGGTAGGGGTACCATATATGGTGCCGGTACCATATATGGTGACGGTACCATATATGGTGCCGGTACCATATATGGTACCGGTACCATATATGGTACCACCACAGTCGCCGAACGTGGGGGCACCATATATGGTACCGGTACCATATACGGTGACGGTACCATATATGGTGCCGGTACCATATATGGTACCACTACCCTCGGTACCGGTACCATATATGGTACCGGCACCTTATATGGTGTCGGTACCATAAACGGCGTTAAGTGCCTGACTGTACTATGTGAACAGAATTCAACTACATTTCACACAAATGCTGGTTGTCCAAAAAACGGCAATTTACTTTCACCTTTAGTTTGAGTTGAGCAGACCGATCTTTTTTGCTTTCGATCGAGCTCATCTGAAAGAGTGCGCCATGGCCAATCGATTGGTTGGTCGCGGTCAAGTCCGACTGAGTTGGGTACTGTAACTGTGAGCAGGTTCAGGACATAGCGATTTGCTACTGTATTTCAGTTTTTCATGCTCTAATTAGCAAAGGGAAGTCTATACTATAATCTGTAAAACAATCGGAAGTCGGACGTACCGTTGTCAAGTAAATTAGTTTAGTAATTTACTTACTTTTTAATTTACTTGCACCTCCACAAAATAATTTACTTACTTTTTAATTTACTTTGACCGATTAACCAACAATTTAATTTGATTTTAATTTACTTTCAACTTCTAATTAAATTCTAATTTACTTTTCTATGCAAAAAATTGCCGAAAATACCACAAAATCACCAAATATCTCAGTATGGACTTCTAGTAAACTGATGGCACTATGAATCTAACTCCATACTTTTGTTAAGCTTCATGTTTTTGGTAAAATCAGTTGTTCAGAAATGCATTATAATTATTTTTTCTAGGAGCAAAGCAACAGATGTAAAGCTTGGGCTAACACTGTAACTTATGGACAGACCGGGATTTGATGAAGCAATACATGTCTGGTGGGGGTCTGGTGCATACATGTACTGTATCAGGGGGCCTCCACCCGACTTAGGCCAGACCCCCCGGATGGGGACCCCACGATTTTCCCGACCCCCCCTCCAATTTTCTGGCAAGTAATTTGTTAAGCAAATTTTTGCGATTTTTTACAATTTCAGACACAAAAATATCCAAATTAGCCTGCAAAACAGCATTTTTTAGCTGTATTTCAGCCCAAATTAGCGATTTTTGACGATTTTTACCCGAAAAATTACGAATTTTTTCGATTTTTGAGGGTGTTTAGTGCCCAACCCGTCCCAAAATTTGGGCTTAGATCCCACGGCCGGCGCCAGACCCCCAACCCTCTCCCCCTTCAGCATATGACCTTTGATGTATGTGATGGTTGCACGAAAACTGTAGCTTCACATTCTAAATGTGGTATAGAATTCCAATTAAGATTTCAGAGAAAACTGTGTTGAATGATCTGCTGCATTGCAGCTGGGTTTCCATTCTCAACAGTGAGAGCATATGTACATTCTGTGGTTAAATATACAGACAGAAAAGGCACAGAATCACACAAAAGTTACTTGCGATGGCCAAGACTACCACAGATCGAATAGTCAATGAAGCAAATTACAAGTAAATTAGAAGTAAATTGAAAGTAAATTTTTCAGGCTTTTCGATCTAATTTTATTTACTTTTTACTTGCTTCGCCATTTTCGTCAGAGATTTAATTCTATTTTAATTTACTTGCCACTTAATTTACTCTTCGGAAGTGAATTATTTTCGAATTTAATTTAATTTTAATTTTAATTTACTTGACAACGGTAGTCGGACGGCTTATGCCATTCTGAATCACGACGAATGTAGTATCCGTTTTGCGTAACCGCTTTTTAATAAACCACGGTTCTCTCTAACTCAGTGGAGGACGGAAGATGGCCCTTTTCCCCCATCCGGAATCCGTTCATAAACGAACGCAGTGTTAATTAATCAAAATCTCTCAAAATCACTCTATTTATGTGAAATTTAATCGAGCGTTGCTTACGATCATACGCCGAATATTTAGCATGGCCAGCCTGTATTAGCATTTTATACCTTTTTAAATTAAATTTGCATTTTTAGCGAGTTTTTAGCCGTCGTTAGTACACGTAATACTCTGTACCGCAGAGGAGTTTGACTCAACCGCTCCCGGCCGGGCCTACGTATTTTCTATTTAATTGAAACTATAATTAATTAGTATTTTAGGGAATCTTGATTGCAAACGGTTTTCTGGACCACTCACTGTTCCTGAACTCTTTCGGGATCTATGCCAATTCACATGGACTATTGTCACGCAAGTCTTGCGTTTAAAATCTAAATCGCGAGTTTTTTAAAATGTCCATTTGTAGAGACTTTTCTAAATTCAAATACAGCTGCTGCAACGGTTTGTGCAATGAACAATGCATATTGAGGCCTCACCAACTAAGAGATGCTTGTGATAGTCATGTATTGTTTGTCTTTCAGCTCACTGAGTTAGTTGTATTGTATGCAACCAGGTTTTAGTTTTATGAGGTGTTGCTAAAGCTGAAAAAACAAATAATCAACGAATATAACGTCAATGAAGATTGCTACCTGGACTCTGGTAAAGATGTACGTAGTTTTCATACTTCTCTTCACTTTCTTCATTTTATTACTCATAAAACCGATTTCTACTTTCTTAGAATTATCCGTGTTTCGACAACAGAGCTCTGATATCCTATCTAAACCAGAAGTCTGTTAAGAAGGCTTTATTCATTCCACCAGCAGCTGGTAACAACTGGGTTGTCTGCAGGTATGATCTAAACTCTTACAAATCATTTCGTTCTGTCCTATGCAGGGATGGATTTTTTTCGAAAAAACCACGGACTGTTTTTTTTCGTTTTTGCCGTTTTTTTCCAAAAACTCCAGCTCAAGTTCTCAGTATACTAGCCTGGTTATATTCCTAACGCTTTCTAGTGCCTTCCTGAGTCATTTTAGACCACCAATAGGCGTGCTACCTAGACATAAATCACGAAACAGGCATGAAACAGTGTCTGAGAGGTTCAATCAGTAAACGCTACATGCAAATTTTCTTACAGCAGTTTGACTTTTTGTTTTATCATGCTAAATTTGGTCTTTTTTGTTGTTTCTGCAACAGTTTTGGAGTCAGTTTGACCTATGATACATCGCATCGATAAATTAGCTATTTAAATTAGCTTGAGTTTTTTCCGCGATTTATATATTTTTCGACCCTTAGGAAGAAACCCAGTTTTTTCAAAAAAAAAACGAAAAAAGAACACCGGAAAAAACACATCTCACATCCCTGGTTCTATGTAAGCAAGAATGCTTCTGGTTTGCAGCAGTTTATCGCATACTAAAACTCAACCAATCAAAGGAGTGAAGAGTCAAGTTCTGTTCGCAGTCAACTCAGGTGTGCGCGTTTTGCTGCTCTACGGAGATGCAGACTTATTGTGTAACTTCGTGCAAGCTGAGGCATTTGCCGAAAATCTTCAGCTGAAGGTATTATAGAACACCAAATGTGAATGCTGAAAACACACGCACCATCAAACCATACACGCAACAGGCCCGGGCCGGCGTGCAGGAAGTGGAGGGCGTTTTTCCCTCCGGTTAGGGTCGATGGGGTTTGGGGGTTTCGCCCAGAGGGGCGTCCAAAATTTCAAAGAGTCGAAAAGGCCTGAAAATACGTTTTAGCACGTTTTTCTCAGTAAGGAGTGTATAAATAGCTATTTTAAGGTGAGAAATGGCGTTTTAGAGCTATAAACACGCAAAAAAGCGATAAAAAGGGCTTCCAAGAACACCGAAGATTTGAGCAATGGAAGAAATGCCAAATTCGGTTTACGAAGGCTTTTCAAGCGAATTTTTAGCTAAAGAGTGGAGCGGCTACTACATAGTATACTTGTATTTTTCGGTCGGTACGGGGTCTCTAAACTGTCTCGGGGAGGGGTGGAGGGTGAGGGGGTTTGGCCATTTTAGTTAGGAGGTACTCAAATCCCATAGTATACATGTAACAGGTCATCCGCCGACGGGGGGAGGGGGCTTGGGGTGGTCTGGCGCCGACCGGGGCCGGGGTTGAGCCAAAATTTTGGGAGGGGGGTTGGGCACTAAAAAACGCTCAAAATCGAAAAAATCGCAACTTTTTGGCTAAAAATCGCCAAAAATCGCTAATTTGGGCTGAAATACAGCCTAAAAGTGCTGTTTTGCATGCGATTTTGGCAATTTTTCTGTATGAAATTGTAAAAAATTGTAAAAATTTGCTCAAAAATTTACTTGCCAAAAAAATCGGAGGGGGCTCGGCGAAATCGTCTCGGGGGGGGGGGTCCCCATTCGGGGGGTTCTGGCCTAAGTCGGGTGGGGGCAGACCCCCCTGTTACATGTATGGTACAAGTATGTAACAAACGGTGTATGGTACTTTAGCGTATAAAATCGAAAACTGCTTGGCTTTTCAAAGAAAATGGTCAAAATGCTGGATTTCACACAAAGTACGAAGGTTTGGACCTGATCACAGTGAAGGTATTGTACGTAGTTGATCAGTTCATTTCTTATCAATTGTTTTGTTTTGTTATTCAAGGGAGCAGGTCATATGGCTGCGGCTGAAAAAAAGGCAGAAGTGTATCAAGTTGTACAAAGCTTTCTGACAAATTCACCATTAAGTCCTTGACACTATGTATCTATCATACAGTCAGGCACTTAACGCCGTTTATGGTACCGACACCATATATGGTACGTACGGTACCTAGACTGGTGGCATGGCATCATATATGGTATCCCCACGTTCAGGTACTGTGGTGGTACCAACCAACACGTACCAATTGGCATTGGTATGTGTATGTACCGGTACCATATATGGTACCGCTGCTTTCAGATTTCGGACCATCTATGGTACCGGGACATGGCCATGGGTAGCGGTACCATATATGGTGTCACTGTACCGGTACCATAAACGGCTAGACTGTAAGGTTGTTTGGTTATAAAGGATAAGGTTGATAATGTTTCTACAACCAGTGGCGTACCCAGGGGGTGTAGGGTGTGTATACCCCTTTGCGGTGGAGGTAGGGAGAAGAAATTAGACAAAAATAAGAAAAATGAATTTATTATGTACTAAAACTGTATATTTTATTCCCAGAATACAGTACCTTTTAACATGCATGTTGCGAGAAAGTCAACTTAGCTACAGTATATGGGAAGGTGTTTAAGCAACTTTTTTTCGCGGATCCGGTTGGTATCAAAATATGTTGTTAAAATAGATGTCAAACGAACACCAAGGGTGCATCTTCAAACATCGGAGACCCCCTAGAACCTGAGCTGTACCCCAACTCCCTGTTTGGCGATTTGAAGACAGTAGTCAAAATCATACATGTAACAGCTCCGGGCCGACCAGGGGGGAGGGGGGTAGGGGGGTTTCCTCAGGTGGGGGGTCGAGGGGGGGTTTCGCCCAGAGGGGGGTCCAAAATTTCAAAAAGCTCCAAAACGCTTGGAAATGCGTTTTTAGCACGTTTTTTCCAGTAAGGAGGCTAAAAATCGCTATTTTAAGGTGCCAAATAGCGTTTCAGAGTAAAAAATAAGCAAAAAATTACAAGTTTTAGTAGTTTGAAGTGGCCTGGTTGGGCTTCTGCCCGACCAGGGCGAGAAAATTTTGAAAATTTAGCATTCAAAAACGCATTTAAAAGGCATTCTGAGCGATTTCTGAGCCACTTTGTTAGTACTGGAGCCACTACTAGTACTTGTATTTTTGGGTCGGGGGGGGTCCCTTAACTTGCTCGGGGGGGGGGGGGGTGAGGGGGGTTTTTCCTTTTAAGCAGGGGGGGGGGTAACCCCCCCAAACCCCCCTCGTACATGTATGGTCAAAATTGTTTTCGCTCAAAATTATTAAGACCAGTTAATCTTACGCAGTTTTACATTTGCCAACTGCTATTAAATTATATTGAAACCGACTAACATGCTTAGCGTCAAGCCATTAGATGCAGTTTTGACCGCTGAGTCCAAAAATGACATCAGAATTGAACTACGACCTACTGTTCCTGAGTTATGCCGATTCAAAGTTTCGCGGGATCTTTATGCACATGGTGGTCAGTCTTGTTGCACCCGCTATCTGGGTGCCTCACTAAAGATATCGCGATGCTAGATGTTCTAGATTTATACCTATCGCAAAAAAATAAACAAAAACGCAAAAAGATTCCATCCCTTTTTAGAATAACTGCTTGTTATTATTTCCTTTGTGGCAGTTGACCTGTAATTCGTGACGCATGCTTTGTTGGCTGACGTTCTGATGATTTCTAGAGCTCTATATCATTTCAACAGACCACTCATAGTTCAGTCACTATTCTGCTCTTCATCAGACGCGTGAAAACCTTCTCTGTCCGACTGCTGACATCAACTTAAGGAGATATCACACGACATAATAAAGAAATGTCCGCGACCCTTTTGTCTTTCTTACTCTTCGCTTTTTGTTCTGCGAGTGTATGGGATAAACGAGTCAAGTATCTCCCGGGCTTGTCAAGATACAGAACTCCACGCTTCCACCACTTTTCTGGCTATGTTAGGACATCGGCAACTCATAGATTGCACTATTGGTAAGAATTATCATAGGCGTAGGCTGCTTTAACAGTCTGGGATTTTCAGTGTAAAGGTTGTCCAAAAAGCCGGAATTTACTTCCAGCTTTAGTTTGAGCAGACGGATCTTTCAGCTTTCGATCTCATCTGAAAGAAAGTGCTATGACCCGATCGATTGGGTGGTGCCCGGCCAAAGATAAACCGCTGAGTCGGGTACTGCAACAATCTAAATTGAGTTAGTAAGCACACTGCAATTTCCTCCTGTATTTTTATGCTTTTATCGTGGATTTTGCCGCAAATTCCGAACCGAAAGTGAATGCTAAGGTTGGAGAAAGCTCAGCGTTCCACCAGTAACCATTATCCAGTAGCTGAGTACTGTACGGATCATCAAACAAAATCCAACTGTATGGGTGGGTTCAGCTTTTCCAAAGTAGCTCCACGTCAGTTGAGAGAATGCCAGAAGTGTGACTTTTCTCTACTTCCCAGCTTTCAGCTCTTGAATATTGGAGCTGCAGACGCGCTGAGCTTCTCCAAACTTAGTGTTCACTTTCCATTCCGCAATTGAAGCATGAAAAACTGAAAAAAACAGAAGGAAAATGCAGTGTGCTGAACCAGCTTTCGTTGGACTGTTACAGTACCTGACTCAGTGGTTCATTTTCGGCCGGCGACTGGCTAATCGATCGGTCATGGCGCGCTCTATCAAATGAGATCGAAAGATCTTTCTGCACAAGCTGAAGCTTGAAAAGCAAATTCCGATTATTTTGGACAAGCGGTACTTTATTGTACTGAATACAGGGTTGTATATTTTTCCGAAAAAAACCTTGGCCTGTTTTTTTACAGTTTTTTTCCGGTTATTTTTCTAAATCGCGGAAAAAAACTCCAGCTCAAGTTCTAAGTATCCTAGTCTGGTTTCATGATTCCTAACGCTTTCTAGCGCCTTCCTGAGTCTTTTCAGAACAGAAATACACGTCTTACATAGATATAAATCACGAAACAGGCATGAAACAGTCCCTGACAGGCTCCATCAATAAACTCCATATGCAAATTTTCTTACAGCAGTTTGCACTTTTGTTTTAGATTACCAAATTTGGTCTTTTCTTTTGTTTTTCTAACAGTTTTGGGATAGTTTGGCCTATTATACATCGCAAAAGTCCATTTTTTAACTGAAAAATGACATGAATTAGCTATTTTTAGCTTGAGTTTTTTTCCGCGATTTATGTTTTTTTCCGACCCTTAGGAAAAAAACCGGTTCTTTTCCGGAAAAAAACACCGGAAAAAAACACACCTCACAACCCTGGAATAGAAGCACCTCAAGCAAGTTTGAAAAAAATCGAAGTCCAAGCAGACCGATGGTACTGTAGGAACCGATAGCATAGTTGTTGCAAAACACTGCATAAAGTACATCTAAGGGGTCCCTGTATGGCACTATAGATCGAACTACTAATGTAGTTATGTACAATATGGTCTGTTTACTGTGCGTTGCACACTCGAACCGTTTATTGTGCGTTGCATGGTGTTGGTTTCAATCCAGAGTAAATACAGTAAACAGTCCATCACCAGAAAAACCTACATCATCCCACCAATCCCACCTATGTAGAACTGCCGTTTTTCTAGGTTTGTAGAGGCAGAGAAGAATCCCCGGAAACGACCCATTTTGCTCTGGTTAAACGGCGGTCCAGGCTGTAGTTCATTGGTCGGGTTTCTGCATGAAATCGGCCCGTTCCTAGTCAAACCTGATGGCAAATCACTGCGGCGAAATGAACACGCCTGGAACAAACTGGTCAACGTGCTCTTTTTGGAGTCTCCGGTTGGAGCCGGGTTCTCTTACGATTCTTATTATGGCCGCGGCACTAAGACAAACGATGAGCAAACGGCCGATGAAAATTACATAGCCATTCAGCAGTTCTTTAGCCACTTCCCAAAATACAGAGACAATGATTTTTACTTGGCGGGACAGTCGTATGCTGGAATTTATCTGCCTATGTTAGCTGAACGTATACTGAACCGCCAAAACAATGGAGTTCATATAAGATTAAGGGTAAGAGTAAGCTGGCTGCACGAATAGTAGCAGGATACTGAGAAGTGTGTGCTAATTGGCCATCATTTTCAAAAACTATTCACCCATGCTTCTAATTTGCTCACTCACCCCAACAAATCATGGGTACAATACGTAATTATCTAATTCATAAGGTACATGCCAGGGCTGTTTGTTTTCCGGAAAAAAACTCAAGCCGGTTTTTTTCCGGTTTTTTTCCTGTTTTTTTCCGGTTTTTTTCCAAAAGTTATTTTCCGAGATGACAGAAAAAAAATTTTAACAATGGCTTTTTATTGCAGAATTCAACGAAATAGCGTGAGTCTTATTACAAAATGCACTAATTTCATGTTTTAGAGTAGTAATTTGATTTTAAAACACCAAAAATACAATAATAAAAGTTGCCTGAAAATGGTACCAATATTTTTTGCGAAAAACAGCTAAGTTATGCCATGGAAATGCTTGTAAGGCTTCTATTAACGTAAATTCAAAGCATTGGAAGCGAATTTAACCAGTTATTGTGCCTATTTCCTTTAAAAACTTACTTGAGTTTTTTTCCGCATTTTAGTTTTTTTCCGAGCCCCTAGGAAAAAAACCGGTTTTTTTCCGGAAAAAAACGAAAAAAACCGAGGAAAAAAACCGACCCAACAGCCCTGGTACATGCATTAGAGATGGGAATGAAAGTTAATTTATGTGCGCATGACCTGCTCCATGCATACAAGTACTGTCTGATTGAAAATAAAATGAATTTGTATTTAGGGAATCCTAATTGCAAATGGTCTTCTGGATCACTCACTGCTCCTCAACTCTTTCGGGCTATATGCCAATTCACATGGATTGCTGTCACGCAAGTCTTGCGTTAAAGATTTAGCGTAAATCGAGTTCTCTTACGATTTCTACTTGTAGAGACTTTTCTAAGTTCAAAGATAGCTGCTGCAACGGACTCTGCATTGAACAATGCTTACTCAAGACTCAGCGACAAAATGGCGCATGTCATACGCTTGTATAGTTTCTTTATTTTAACTGTGCTGAGATGTTTATGTAAACGGTTTTAGATTTTTGGGAATGAGGGGCTCAATCATAAGCTGGGAGAGCAAAATATTAACGAATATGACGTGAATGCAGATTGCCCCCTGGGAAACGTTGCTGATGTATGCAGTTTCCAAACTTCTCCTAAATTGATTAGTTCATTTTTTGCTCTATAAATAACCGATTTCTATTTTCCCAGAGTTACCATTGTTTTGACAACAGAGCCCTCCTATCCTATCTAAACCAGAAATCAGTCAAGAAGGCTTTATTCATACCGCCAGCAGCTGGTAACTGGCTTGTCTGCAGGTATAATCTAAAGTCTTACCAAAATTTAACTTTGCTCTGTTTTATATTATGTTTTCGTTTATGTTCGAAGAACGGTGCTTCCTTTTTCCAGTACATCCGCGATTAATAACCATACTCGAACGCAACAATACAAAGGAGTGAAGAGTCAAATTCTGTTCGCAGTCAACTCAGGTGTGCGCGTTTTGCTGCTCTATGGAGATGCTGATCTGGCGTGCAACTTCATGCAAGCTGAGGCGTTTGCCGAAAGTCTTCAGTTGAAGGTATTATTAAAGACCAAATGTGAATACTGAAAACGCATACACCAACATGAAACAGAGTACGGAACTTTAGCGACTAAAATCAAAGACTTCCTGGGTTTTCAAAGAAAATGGTCAGCATGCTGGATTTCACACAAAGTACGAAGGTTTGGACCTGATCACAGTGAAGGTATCGTACGTAGTTGAGCACTTCTTAGCAATTGTTTTGTTTTGTTGTTCAAGGGAGCGGGACACATGGCTCCGGCTGAGAAAAGGCCAGAAGTGTATCAAGTTGTTCAACGTTTTCTGACAAATTCACCTTTAAGTCCTTGACCATGATGCTACATATGTATAACCATAAGCTTATGATGTTTATACAATATGCCGGCCTGGCCTCACCGTTTTTCCAGATATTCGAAGAAAATACAGACTGTCAAATGTGTTTTGTTATGTATAAGAATACATACATACATACAATACATGCTATGCTTATGTTTTCAAAAATAACGTTTTTTAAACGTTAACAACAAGCTGATACCAAATCAAACAGACGATTTTATAGTGTCTGCTTCTACTACTATTCAAAATCTACCATCTTTACTCCAATAAGCCAACTATTCCAATAAGCCAAGCCTTCCAATAAGCCACGTATCAGAGTAGGTTTGAAAGAAATACAGTATAGATAAAAAAAAATGTCCCATCGCTTTTTCGGCCTTCACTCAAACGTTTCGTTCTCAGTCACTTCTTTACCGATTTGGCTCAAATTTTCAGCAAAAATTAACAACATGGTTGGCTAAATATTCTGCAAGTGTGGTGCCAAAATTCCGACTCATACTGGTTTTATGACCCGAAAACTAGGAATGAGGGTGGTCCACGCAAGTTTAATTTTCTTCGGTAATACAAGGAGTACAGTCCTGAAACTTGCAGGAATGATTGGTGTTGCTCTTGGGCATAACATTCTAAGCGGGCAGCCCTGTAGCTCAAAGGGCACTGAAGTGGGGGAATTTCAAAAACATGAGTGAAAATCCCATAGTTAAGAAATCTGCACCTTCTAGAATCAAAGCACTGAATCTGTTGTTAATCAACACAGATTGTAGCAGGAAGTTCGACAAATAAATGAACCTGATATTTAAGCTCTGTTCCACACCATAGTAACCATCCCTGCAGCGTTTTTTGAAAATTGAAAATCTTTAGAATCGTCATTTTGCCGGTTTTACGAAGAAAAGTCATATTTCGTCATGTTTTTGAAATTCCCCCATTTTAGTGCCCTTTGAGCTACAGGGCTGCCCGCTTAGTATGTTATGCCCAATAGCAACACCAATCATTCCTGCAAGTTTCAGGACTGTACTCCTTGTATTACCGAAGAAAATTAAACTTGCGTGGACCACCCTCATTCCTAGTTTTCGGGTCATAAAACCAGTATGAGTCGGAATTTTGGCACCATACTTACAGAATATTTAGCCAACCATGTTGTTAATTTTTGCTGAAAATTTGAGCCAAATCGGTAAAGAAGTGACTGAGAACGAAACGTTTGAGTGAAGGCCGAAAAAGCGATGGGACATTTTTTTGATCTATACTGTATATCGCGCCCTCCATTAAGCCGCGCACGGCTTATTAGAATCCTGCTTGTCATATGAAAAAGCAGTCAACCAGAGCTAATCTACTCTCAAACAACCTTGTAAGGTATGAATTAAGTGTAAAAGTACAAGAGGACTAAATCTTTCAGAGCTAATCTACTCTCAAACAACCTTGTAAGGTATGAATTAAGTGTAAAAGTACAAGGGGGGGGGTGTCGCACGACGGACTTTTCCAAAATATGATGGGCGCCACTTCGTCAAGCGCCTATAACTTTTGAGGGAAAATGGGCACAGGAATGGGCCTCCCAGCATTCGACGTGGTTTGCGGCGAGCTTTCAAACACAATAACTCCAGACTTTCTACGTCTATTGGTTGGCGCGAAATTCAAATTTTTCTGCCTAGCAAAAGTAGTGCCGATGCAACATCTGACAAACGTGCGCACCGTTCTGGCGCCCTTCAAGCTAGAGGGCCAGCTAATGGCGCATTGCACAGATAATTGCGTGGGCAATCCAGCCGTGGAAGCCGCATTGTTCTGCGGGCTCATACGCCAGAACGGCGACCATTCAAAAATTGGGTCGAAAATGGTGCATTTTCTGACTGATTTTTCGACAGGTTTTGACGGCTGTCGCCCATACACTTGCTCTAATCGCGGCGGCTCACCCACCAAACGATAGCTAACAATCTCAGGATTCCGAAACTGTACTCAGATTTCCGTTTCGTACCTGTTTTATGCCTCTTTTTGCCCAGCAACTGTGCATTGGTCAGCAACCCTCAATTATAGCTCCAGAAAAACATGCAAATTTCTGAGAACTGAGGATGAAATTTCAACATGTCTTGAATACGATTTGTAGAGCGGACTGAGAGCTTTCGATCGGTATAGTGCATGACCTCCCAGCATAAAATTTTCTTCTGAGGTCTTTTGCATTTTTGGAATTTGTCTGGTTTTTATCATCGATTTTACGGGGTATTCGGCACATAACTCTTTTGTATGAGCACGTAGGGCAATGGGTGTGCCACCATACGATGGCCCACGTCCGTGCGCATTCGGCGGTGTGCAACAAGATAGGCTGCGGTCACTGGGCGGGGTGCAACTGGCCGAAATGTTCCGGCCGTCTGGCTTTTTCAACTACTTCTTGGCAGTTTTTCTGGTAAGCCGAACTAATGATTGAACACTGCACGTCGATTTATCCATAGAATGATTGGTTGGATGCTAAGGATTCCGAAAATGTGACTATTGTTCCGTTTCGTAGCTGTTTCACGCACTTTTACCCTGATATGCTGCCCTGGCCTAAAAACAGTCACCACAAACACTGCAGAAATGCGCGAATTTCGGAGAAATGAGGACGAAATTTCAACATGTCTTGAATACGATTTGTAGAGCGGACTGAGAGCTTTCGATCGGTATAGAGCATGACCTCCCAGCATAAAATTTTCTTCTGAGGTCTTTTGCATTTTTGGATTTTGTCCGCTTTTATCATAGATTTTACTGGGTTTTCGGCACATAACTCTTTTGTATGAGCACTTAGGAAAATGGGTGTGCCACCAAACGATGGCCCACATCCGTGCGCATTCGGCGGTATGCAACACGACAGGCTGCGATCACTGGGTGGGGTGCGCCTGACCGAAATGTTCCACCGCTCTGGGTTTTTTGACTACTTCTTGGCAGTTTTTCTGGTAAGCTGAACAAATAATTGAACTGCGCGTCTATTTACCCATAGAATGAGTTGATTGGATGCTAAGGATTCCGAAAATGTGATTATCGTTCCGTTTCGTAGCTGTTTCACGCACTTTTCTCCCGATATGCTGCCTTGGTCTCAAAATAGTCACCGCGAACACTGTGGAAATGCGCGAACTTCGGAGAACTGAATAGAAAATTTGAAAATGTGACCAATAGGAAGTGTAATTATTGCAGAGTCCTTCCGAATTGTGCATTGCGTGGCCGTCAGGCGCAGTGGGAAGCGCGAAAATTTCGGTCTTTTTATTCTTCTAAACCCAATTTTTCACGCCAATAATTCTCTAGATTTTTTTAATTATACTGTCTGTAACTCTTTCTTATCTGCTCCTGTAGGAGTGAAAGTGCTACTAAGCGATGTTCCACACCTGTGCATGGTCTGGGCTGTGTGTGCCGTGTGACAGGCTTCAGTTGTTGTTTAGACGCAGGCTTCGCTTGATTTTGAAAAAATTGCCAGTGTTTTTGCCTGCAAACACAGTGGAAATCAAGGAAAATACTCGCGCTGCTGAGCAGGAGATCCTGAATGGGTTTACAAGGTGTGTCCTACAGTATACAGACACCTTTGAATCCCTTGTCTACCAAGCATACGAAGGTAGTGTTGATTTGTTTGATAATCTGCAAATGCGTGCTATGCAACTGAACCATCTGCAAGCCAGTTTTCTGGATTGTCACAAACTAGCTAACAAATCCTGCAATGAACAATTGCAGACTAACACTGAAATATGCATGATACGCCTGTTCTGTTTCTGAAGCAACAAGCGGATGACATTTCAAAATTACCCACCAATCAGAAGGACTCTGCAATAATTACACTTCCTATTGGCCACATTTTCAAATTTTCTATTCAGTTCTCCAAAATTCGCGCATTTCCGCAGTGTTCGCGGTAACTATTTTGAAACCAGGGCAGCATATCGGGAGAAAAGTGCGTGAAACAGCTACGAAACGGAACGATAATCACATTTTCGGAATCCTTAGCATCCAATCAATTCATTCTATGGGTAAATAGACGCGCAGTTCAATTATTTGTTCAGCTTACCAGAAAAACTGCCAAGAAGTAGTAAAAAAATCCAGACCGGCGGAACATTTCGGTTAGGCGCACCACACACAGTGATCGCAGCCTGCCGTGTTGCACACTGCCGAATGCGCACGGACGTGGGCCATCGTTTGGTGGCACACCCATTGCCCTACGTGCTCAGACAAAAGAGTTACGTGCCGAAAACCCAGTAAAATCGATGATAAAAAGCGGACAAAACGCAAAAATGCAAAAGACCTCAGAAGAAAATTTTATGCTGGGAGGCCATGCTCTATACCGATCGAAAGCTCTCAGTCTGCTCTACAAATCGTATTCAAGACATGTTGAAATTTCGTCCTCATTTTTCCGAAATTCGCGCATTTCCGCAGTGTTCGCTGTGACTGTTTTTAGACCAGGGCAGCTTATCGGGGTAAAAGTGCGTGAAACAGCTACGAAACGGAACGATAGTCACATTTTCCGAATCCTTAGCATCCAACCAATCATTCTATGGGTAAATCGACGTGCAGTGTTCAATCATTAGTTCGGCTTACCAGAAAAACTGCCAAGAAGTAGTCGAAAAAGCCAGATGGCCGGAACATTTCGGCCAGGCGCACCCAACACAGTTACCGCAGCCTATCATTTTGCACACCGCCGAATGCGCACGGACGTGGGCCATCGTTTCGTGGCACACCCATTGCCCTACATGCTCATACAAAAGAGTTATGTGCCGAATACCCCGTAAAATCGATGATAAAAACCGGACAAATTCCAAAAATGCAAAAGACCTCAGAAGAAAATTTTATGCTGGGAGGTCATGCACTATACCGATCGAAAGCTCTCAGTCCGCTCTACAAATCGTATTCAAGACATGTTGAAATTTCATCCTCAGTTCTCAGAAATTTGCATGTTTTTCTGGAGCTATAATTTAGGGTTGCTGACCAATGCACAGTTGCCGGGCAAAAAGAGGCATAAAACAGGTACGAAACGGAAGTGTGAGTACAGTTTCGGAATCCTGAGATTGTTAGCTATCGTTTGGTGGGTGAGCCGCCGCGATTAGAGCAAGTATGTGGGCGACAGGTGTCAAAACCTGTCGAAAAATCAGTCAGAAAATGCACCATTTTCGACCCAATTTTTGAATGGTCGCCGTTCTGGCGTATGAGCCCGCGGAACAATGCGGTTTCCACGGCTGGATTGCCCACGCAATTATCTGCGCAATGCGCCATTACCTGGCCCTCTAGCTTGAAGGGCGCCAGAACGGTGCGCACGTTTGTCAGATGTTGCATCGGCGCAACTTTTGCTAAGCAGAAAAATTTGAATTTCGCGCCAACCAATAGACGTAGAAAGACTGGAGTTATTGTGTTTGAAAGCTCGCCGCAAACCACGTCGAATGCTGGGAGGCCCATTCCTGTGCCCCTTTTGCTTCAAAAGTTATAAGCGCTTGACGAAGTGGCGCCCATCATATTTTGGAAAAGTCCGTCGTGCGACCCCCCCCAACCAGAGCTATTTATGTAACTGGAGGTTGGGGGTCTGAACGAATCCAAACTCTGGTGGAGAGGGCAGAGGGTAACCGCTAAAAAGTCTTAAAAAAGCTCTAATTAGGTTCAAATACAGACAGCTAAAACGTGCAGTTTTAGAGACAAATTTCAGTGTCAAAAATTTTACAAAATCTCAGAAACTTCTTGAAAAAATTTCCTGCCAGCAAAATCGGTGGGCCTTGGGGGGTTGGCCTTTGTCGGCTGTGGGCAAGAACATAGACCCCTGTTGCATACTGTATATGACCAGAAGATCACTGTTCAGCGCTCTACCAAAGTGATGCTACAAGCAGCAAAGAAATTGAAAGGATCACTGCATCCAACGTCATCCCAGCGTCCGAACCGTTCGAAGTTGGTGTAGAAACAAGCCTTCCGGTTGCAAACCCAGTCTCCAAAGCTCTCACAGTCCAGCGATCGCCAATTTATCAAGTGATAGACAAACTCAGAGCCATCGAGCCAGACAAACCTGCTAGGATCGGTCGGGTCCACAGCTCTCTGCAGTCCAATCCAGGTCTGTTGCCGAAAGAATGCAGAGACCAGGTTGTTCTGCGCTGCGTTCTGGATCACTGCCACATTTGCGCACATCGACACACAGCGAGCCTGCGCGTCTCCGTGTCTGGGAAACCGGCCTGTGCCGGCTTTCGTGTAGATACTCAAATCCTGGTAGGCCCAGCAACTTGGTCCAGCTGAAATTTTCCTCTTTGGTTAGGTCTCACTAGTGTAGTGGTTTTCGGCGAATGCCATGGGTCCTACGCACCTTCATATCCACTCGGCAGGATAAGTTTTTGTCGAAAAACGGTTGGTCAGCCCAACCCAGGCCACCGAAAGCCGGTGATGGCTAATAGGAAAATGGGAACCGACTGGAGCTGCAATGTACAAGTAACTACGCATGAGTTGGGACAAATGGCGTCGGGGACAGCTGCCACTGATGCCCGCCCAGACTGACACAGAACATGTGGTCGAGCCATAGGTAGCCTAACCATAGGTAGTGGAGTGTGTAGTGTGCTGGCCGCGTGCGGCGGTTTTCTCTGACCGCTCTGCCTAAGGCCGACTAACACTGTGGCCGCTGCCTAGCCAAGCCAGCCAGTATACTCTGCTGTTTGCTGTTATGATGAACAACGAGAGAAATTATTGCAACGTTTGCACCAATACTGATGTTGATGACAATGCTTTCATCCATTGCGCGTTCTGTCGATCTGGTTACTGCCACTCTAGCTGCTTTGAGAGATCACTATTGGGCAGGAAGACGTCTTCTTCCTATTGCAATGAAGTGATGGAGCGACTGCGCAGTACTACTCAACCCCGACTCCTTTCTTTCCTCTGCCCCGGGTGCTACCTCTCTGCGTCTCTGGCTCAATTGCGTCATCTCCAGAAATCGCTGAACAACGAAGACAAGGCAACTATGACCGCGTTGACTGAAAACTCTGCCGACTCTGGCTTGACTGCGCTCTCTGAGCAAGTTTCTGATCTTTCTGTTCAACTAAGAAAAGTAACTGACGATCTGCAAAAGCTGTCAGCAGCTAGTGACTGCACTAGAACCTATGCGACGGTTCTAAAAACTGCCAAGAACGGATTGCCAGTACCGAACCCGTCCTCTGCCTATGATAAAGCGCACTCCGAGCTGGTGCGCGTCTGTGACTGGGAGCGCGAGATGCGCGAAAGACAGCGACGTGACCTGAACATTATTATAAATGGCTTGGTCGCCGACTCTGATTCTCGTGACGTACTGGAAACGGTTAAAGACATTTTTTCAGAGTTGAAAATTGACGTCTCAAAGATCGCGAATGTACGGACTGCGACAACCCAACAAGGTGGCAGCAGAGTGACTGTAGAGTTGAGAGACTTGGACACAAAGAAAGCTGTGATGCAACGGAAGCGTGCTGTGCTCTCTTCCAAGCCGCAGTACCGCTCCGTCTTCATTGGCACTGACTTGACTCCGTGGCAAGCAAAGAAAGCCTTCGACCTACGAACGGAGTTGAAAGAGCGCCGAAGTAATGGCGAGACTGGGTTATTCCTTGACTATAGCACACTGCTAATCCGTAAATTGCGTACTTAGATGCTACTTAGTTCACGTTCCTGTTGTACATGTGATCAGTTAGGATTCCTGTTCTTCCATATTTGATAGTTTTAGGGGCCACATAAGAGGTCAGCAATGACGGTTTGTGTGCCCGTTGCCATCATCCATGGATGGGGTAACGAAAATAAACTAGAAACTAGAAACTAACGCAGGGGTTACAGGGCAATCCATCTATCCATCCATCCCAGTGACGTATGGAAGATTTTTCCCTACACCCCTTTGGTACACTACTGATCCATCCATGTCTCACTAGATCAGAACTGTTACTGCAAATATTTTTCCATGTGCCGTCGTTGCAAGAGAGTTGAGCAATCTTTTTGCCACTGCAGGTCACTACTGTCTCTCCTCCATGTGTCACACAGTGCGTATCCATTTCTTGAGAGTTGTTGATTACTGCTTTCGATGCACGAGCCTCCAATTTTTGACAGCCTAACACACAACTGCTGAATAGATTCAAGTATAATATTGAATGTACACCCTGCCGGCACAGTTGGCCAATCACGCGTTGCATGCAGCACTGTGCATTATCTGGCAAAAAAGCGTGATTGACATGAGACTGGCCAATCACTTTTTTGCACTTTCATTTTCCAATCACGTTTATGGCTAACAAACAGCCGCGCGCAAAGCGTAATTCTATGTGGAGTACTACTCCAAATGGAGTAGCTTCTGCTAGTAAGGGATAGATAAATTGCCCACCCTGTACGTACTTTGAAGGCACTGAATTTAAGATGCTGAAGGCAGGATGCCAACCCATGAGCCGAAGTGACATTTGATGGCGTAGTGTGCTGTTGTAGTTTGTTGGGCATCAAACAGTGTATAGTTGGCTTCACATTTGACAGTTGCCAAGGTGTTGTGCACAGCCATGCCTGGTTGTCCGTCTTCGGTGTATGCAAACTGACTGTTCTTTGGTGCAGAGCCCAGTGCTTCTACAGGACAACCTAAACTACTCTCTTACTTCCAGTCAAAGAAATAGAATAAACCATACATGTACTATGGGGTTTGGGGTAACCCCTAGCTAGAAAGGCCAAACCCCATCATCCCTACCCCCGATACAGTTTAGGGACCCCCGGACCCAAAAATACAAGTACTGGTAGTGCCTCCAGTACTAACAAATTGACTGGGTAGTAACTAATTTTTAGCATACAATTCGCTTGAAAAACATTTGGAAATCGAATTTGGCGTTTCCACTGCTGATATATGAGAGGAATCGGTGTTTTTGGGAGCCTTTTATCGCTTTTTTGCTTGTTTTTAGCTAAAAACGCCATTTGGTAGGTTAAAATAGTAATTTTTAGACTCCTTACCACATGTACATGTAACAGGGGGTCTGCCCCCACCCGACATAGGCCATACCCCCCTCCGATTTTGCTGGCAAGTAATTTTTTGAGCAAATTTTTGCGATTTATTACAATTTCACTCACACACAAAAATTTCCAAAATCGCCTGCAAAGCAGCACTTTTTTGCTGTATTTCAGCGGAAATTAGCGATTTTTGACGATTTTTAGCCAAAAAAATTGCGATTTTTTTCGATTTTTTAGCGTTTTTTAATAGTGCCCAAGCCCCCTCCCAAAATTTTGGCTCAGACCCCCCCGGCCGGCGCCAGGCATCCAACCAACCCCCTCCCCCTTTGGGGACACGACGGCATCCAACCAACCCCCTCCCCCTTTGGGGACCTGTTATATGTATGGCCCTCACTGAGAAAAGCGTGCTAAAAACACATTTTCAGCGGTTTTGGAGCTTTTTGAAATTTGGGACACCCTCTGGGCGAAACCCTACCTGATGATGAGAAGGAACCCTTCGCCTCTCTCCCACAACGCCAGCTCGACCTGTAACATAAGTATGGAATAGACTAAACCTTGAGCTCTGCAGACGCCCAGTTTTTCTTTCCATTGAGCCAACTGACAACTGGTTCTGTGAACACCGACCAGTACGTAACCAAGGTCGCATTCCAGAAGAACCTTTGTGCCTTCGGGAGAGGGGTCGCCAGCTCAACTGAAGATCAATTTTCCGTTCACTGGCACTGCCAAATCTGTGTTCGGACATTCTAAAAATGGAAACACTCTAAATCACCTGTTGAGGAGGCCAACCTGTTTAGTTCGTTTGGCAGTCGTCACTCACCATTTGCTCCCACAACCACGTGTACTAACAAAGCCAGTGGAAACAAAGACATCTTGTTGCTGTGTTGTGTTGAAAGAATGCTGATGGACGGTATGCGTCAAACTATGCTAAGGGCTACACAGTTCAAACCTGGCCAAACAAAAATATAGCGGAAATAAATTGCAGAGAAACACTATATTCTAAATAATATTACTAAGTGAGTACATTAGTTCGGTGAGTTTTTCAAACAGGGCATGAAATATCACCGTTTTACGGTGACGCAGAAATTTATTGCAAGTTAGTTCGGCTGTTAATTTTCGGCGGCCGCTCAGATGTCCCTCTTGGCTCAGCAATTTTTTTTAATTTTTATTAAGCTCCTGGTTGTCATTAACTAAAAATTTACAGTATACAAAAAATCAAAATCAAAAGATCAAAAAGTGCCCACCTCCTTTTTCGAACTTTATTAAAACGGTTCGTTCTCGGTCAGTTTTTTATCGAATTGGCTCAAATCTTCAGCAAAGATTAACAAGACAACTGGCTACTTATTGTGAAAGTTTAGTGCGAAAATTGCGGCTTGTGCTGGTTTTATGACCCAAAAACCAAGAATCAGGGTGGACAAAGGAAATTCTAATTTTCAGCTAATTCAAAGAATATGGCTTTGAAAGTTGTAGGAATGATTGTTATTCTGGACATCTAGAGATGCAACCGCAAAGAAAAATACTGGATACCGGATAGTGCTTCGGATCTAAAAAATACCGGATAATCAGGATAATACGTGAAAAGTACCGGATAGTGTTTTTGAGCTAAAAATACCGGATTATCCTGTATATACCGGGTTGTGGTTGCACCTCTAGACATAACATACTGACCGGGCAGCCTTGTAACAACTCAAACGCCACTAAACTGTGGAATTTCAAAAACATGGTTAAATCTTACTTTTGTTCGTAAGACCGGTAAAATGACGATTCTGAAGATATGCGATTTTCCAAAAACATTGTGAAGGTTTCTACGATCTGGAATAGACTTCAAATAAAACACGTTCATTCATTTGTCCAACTTGCAACTACAATCTGTACTGATTATATCAACAGATTCAGTGCTTTGACTCCAAAAGGTACATATTTCTTAGCTATGGGCGGCACCATATATGGTGACGGTACCATATATGGTACCACCACTCCACTTATTCGAAGAGGTACCATATTTAGTGCCGGTACCATATATGGTACCACCACGCTCGGGGACTGTTGTGGTACCATATATGGTACCGGCACTAAATATGGTACCTCTTCGAATAAGTGGAGTGGTGGTACCATATATGGTACCGTCACCATACAGTATATGGTGCCACCACAGGCCCCGAATGTGGTGGTTACATATATGGTACCACTACCTTCACCTTATATGGTGTCGGTACCATAAACGGCGTTAAGTGCCTGACTGTTATAATTGGAGATAAAAACCTATTAAAACACTCTTCTAGCTCTTCTAACTATGGTGGTTTTATAACCGGAAATCTCCAGTACTTTAAGAAAATAATATACACCACATTTTCATACATGTTAATTAATAATTAGGATCACAATAAATAAGATAGCAAGCAGTCAGTCAGCCGAAACAGTATCACAGACAGAAGAAACTACAACACAAACAAGTTGCGTAATATACTGTACACTATAGATATAAATGTCCCATCACTTTTTTACCTTCACTCAAATCTTTCGTTCTTGGTGAGTTCTGTATCGATTTGACTCAAATTTTCGGAAAAGATTAATATGACAACTGGCAAAAATTGATGAAAGCTTGATGCGAAAATTCCAAGTGGTGCTGGTTTTATAACCCAAAAACTAGGAATCGGGTGGTCCATTGGAATTTTAATTTTTCAGGCAACTCAAGGAATATTGCTTTGAATCTTTTTTTTTTTTTTTTTCGAACAATTTTTATTATTACGAATATGGTTAGTAGAACACAGATATGGGTTAGAAAAGGATGCACTGAGCAGCTGGGTCAGAGTCCTTGACATGTATGTGTGTGATATAGAGCAGTTTACCTTGATACTTGAAGTTTGATTATGGGTTTTACTGTTTCCTTAATTATTGAAGAATTTCAAAGAAACGCAAGTATTTGTCCCAAATTTCAGTAAAGGCATCTTTCTCCTTCAGCATAATACTGGCATAATATGCAGTTTTCAAGCTTGCCATTACAAAATGCTTGAAGGTCATATCGGAAAATTCTTTAACTTCCCGTCGTGCTAAGCTGTATATAAACCTTTTTGTACAAATGCCTAACAGATTCAATACCGTTGCATTTACAAACAGGTCATGAATTTGTCCAAAAAGTGCTGAGATTAGATCAAATGTTACCTCTTGGTGTTCAATTTCGAGAATAAGTGATTCTAACATTCTCCAAGCTTTTTTTGCTACGGCGCAATGATAAAGCATGTGCTCCACTGTATCAATTTTCTGCAAATGGCACTGCTTACAATTCATGTCATCTACTATCCTTCTGTAGAATAAATACTGCTTTGTTGGAACTATCCTATGCAACACCCGATATTGAAAATTCCGCAATTTAACATCAGGTGACAGACGGTGTGCCCGTAGACAGGCTTTTTCAAATAAATCCTCTGTAACCCAGTATTTATCCGTCCATCGTTTTTGTGCTGCAGGACTTTCATACATCTTGGCTAGTTTGTACCTTTTATACAGCGGAATGCTTAGCTTGGTTGCATCCTTTATTTCAGGATTGTATGCCTGATAAGCTTGCAGCAACCCATTCCAGTTATCAGAAATTTCATTGCGCCATGTACGTGGCAATGCTGTCCACAATTTTTTCCACTGCTTCCTGTCTATAGCCAAGGCTGGATACTTAGCCATCACTTCCGGGTAATCCATAAATAAACCCTGATCTCCTAGCAAGTGTCTTACTCTGGTAATTCCATTTTCTTTCAGATTAGGATTAAAGTACATACGCTTAGGCTGTCCTAACTTCACATCCTTATTGTTGAAAATGCTTCTAGCCAGCAGTGGCTCATCAGCAGGTCTCTTAAACATAACGTTATCCCAGTATTCCACATACACTTTCAAGAGTTCACTATAAAATGGATTTATTTTGTTTTTAACCTCGTTCCAATTAAAACGACCTTCTAGAAGTGTTAGGATTCCTCCATATGAATTGAGTTTGCGCAACCCAATCGCAGCCCATTTGCAGAGAGAACTCTTTGCTATTCTGGCAACCCACTTAAGCTTGATGGAGTCGTTACTTATTGATATGCTTGGAGCCTTCAGTCCTCCCAAGTGGTAATCTTGAATCAATGTTTTCATCTTTACTTTTGGCTTTCCATCGTTCCAAATAAATCTGTATAAGCATTTTTCAATTTGTTTCTTCTCCTTATCAGAACATTTGAGCACATTCATTGGGTAGATAAGCTGCGATAAACCTAAAGTGCGCGCTACATTAATGCGTCCTTCAATTGTGAGCCCTCGAGACAACCAAACCGATAATGTACGGTTCATCTTTGCAATTTTATCTCCAAAATTTTTCTGTTGTACAGTCTGTTCGTCATGTGAGAAATATATCCCAAGAATGCGTACAGCTTGTGTACTCATTGCAAAGGGACCACAGTTATCAGTACGATTTTTACACGAACCGAGTCCTAAGCATTCAGTCTTACTAGTGTTTATCTTTAAGCCAGATACGGTAGCGAAACGTTCAATGATACCGACTGCTTGGTTGACTGAATCGACATCTGCAAGACTCAACGTCGTATCATCCGCAAACAAACTCAATTTGTACTCGAACCCGTTTACTGTGATTCCTTTAATATGGGCATTGTTCCTAATACAGTTAGCCAGGACCTCCATAGTCATAATAAACAGATATGGGCTTAGAGGACAGCCTTGTCGTACACCTGATAATAGATCAAATTCTTCTGTAAGGTAACCATGATTCAAAACAGCTGCCCTAGGATTCGTATAGAGTATCCTGACCCAGCGGATCCACTCTATATGACAGCCAAAGTTTTCCAGAACCTTAAACATAAACTTCCTGTTGACTTTGTCAAACGCTTTTTCTATATCTAGCGCTATGAGAAAGCCCGGTTCGTTTTCTTCATTCAGATATTCCATTAGGTCCAGTAAATTGCGTACGTTTTCGCCAATGTAGCGACCTGGGACAAACCCACATTGATCCTCATGAATTAAAGTTCTCAACATAGGCTTAATTCTGTTTGCCAACACTTTAGCCAATATTTTAAAATCAACATTCAACAGTGAAATAGGCCGCCAGTTTTTCAGGAGTGTTTTGCATTTGTCCCCTTTTGGGATGAGTTTAATAATGCTCCTGCACTGAGTCTGTGTTAGATGTCCTTTTAAGTACACTTCATGATACATTGCGAGAAACCTCTGCTTAATGTCATCCCAAAACTTCAAATAAAATTCTACTGGAATTCCATCACTACCAGGTGTTTTATTACTTTGCATCTCATTCATGGCTTGTTTAATTTCTCTTTCACTTAATGCCTGTCCCAGGTTTCCTTTCTGTTCCTCTGTCAGTCTTGCTAAAGTTGGCTGATCAAGAAAAACCCTTTCAGCATCCTCTGTAGCAGGTTCTGGCTCCTGATAGAGTTTGGCATAAAAGCGGCTGATTTCCTTTTGAATGTCTTGAAATTTCTGTGTTACTGCTTTATCTTCATCCTCGAGCTCCCATACTGTTGTTTCAGTCAATCTCTGTTTTTCTAAGTTGTAAAAGAACTTCGAATTTTTCTCACCAAACGCAGCCCAATTAGCTCTAGCTCTAACAGCGGCACCTGCTGCCTTTACTTCTAAAAATTGTTTCAGTTGCTCCTTTATGAGTTCATACTGTTGAATAGCAGCAGGACACAGTGTTCCGTCAATTTTCGCTTCCAATGCTTCCAATTCCTTGTACAGTTTACTCTCATAAGCCTTCCTTTCTTTTGCGAGTTGACTAGAAAATCTTTTGGTTTCCTCTCTTATGCGCATTTTCAGGAAATCCCATGCAACTCGTTGGTCTCCAATTTCTGCAGTCAGAATTTCTTCTTCAATCTCTCTTAGCCACTGCTTCACTTTTATTTGATACTGCTCCATCCGAAGTAAGCTAGTGTTCATCTTAAAAATACCCTTCCCTCTTGGGATGTAACGATCAGTCTCAAGTTTTAGTAACACTACGTTATGATCCGATGGACCTTTTGTTCCAATTTTGGCATTTTTAACAGCTGGCACCATATCTCTCTCAATATAAAACCGATCAAGTCTTGTACGAACCTCAGTTGATGTTCTGCCCCAGGTCGACCGCTTAATTCGTGGGTTCATGTGTCTCCAGATATCCACTAGTCCTTTCCTTTCCATAAACTGTTTCAGATACCTCGCCGATGGTGACAGTGCACCATCACCTCGACCACCTATCCTGTCTAAGGCATTATCAGTCACTACATTAAAATCACCACCTATTATCAGTTTCCTATCTCGTTCCTGTCTCTGGTCTATCCATTGTTCCAATCTTTCAAAGACCTTTACCCTCTCATTGTCCTGGTTAGGAGCATATACACTATAGATCAAGAGTTTTAGGCCTGAGATTGAAACCTTAAGTTCAACCAATCTACCCTCAGTATCAACTTGAAAGCTCTCCATAGAAACGTCAATATTCTTTTTCCATAAGATTGCCGTTCCTCTTGCATTTGTTGCACCATGGGAGAAAACTGCATTTGCGAAGCCTAAGTGCCCTTTAAACGTTAGCTCGTTTGCCAATTCTGAATGCGTTTCTTGCAATAAAACCATATTCGCTCTTGTTTTCTTCAAAAACTGCCCTACTTTCCTACGCTTCCTTTCCTCACCCAACCCAGCTGCATTATAAGAAGCTAAGGCGAAGTTCAGCGGGGTTGAAATCATCGCAATAAGATGGCCCATCCGCATACACGCTTTGCCATCATCTATGTACTCGACCACATATTAACTCAAACGCAGAAGATAATTTGCCAAGGATCGCGTACCTACAAACTTTTTGTGCATTAGCAATTCCTTAGGATAGATATAATCGACTAAGTCGATTATTAGTGTCCACATAGTATCCAAAGCATAGCTCTACAACAACACTACTAAACAGGGAAATGTGCATAACGGTGTCCACAACGTGATCCGAGAAAGTGTCCAAACATGCATTAATGTGGAGGGCGTACTTAAACAAGTCCTACATTAACGGTGGTGTCTCAAACAAACCAATTATAGTGATCCATAGAGCAAGCACGCCAGCGAAAACCATCGTCTTCTTCAGCCACTACCGCAATGTCCTCAGCGCCTAGTACCAAGAATTGCATCTGAAATACCTTAGCCATAAATGACTAAGGTCAGTGTCCACAAAGTTTCCCAGTAGCATGAGAGCCAAACACGTACAAAACTTCCAAAGCACTGTAGCCACAGACTATTCACCAGTTAAGCTGCACCACCTGCCTTGCTTTCAAGGGCTGTGAACCACTTGTTATTGCTGGTCCACACCCTAGCCCGGCACGTAAATGCAATCCAAATAAAAAGAAACATAAGTATCACAGATCACCTTTGAATCACTCGTTTCTTATTTAGTCTTTCTTCCAGTTCAGTTTCCATTTGTCTTGCAAGTTTTCTTCAATATGTAAACCAAAAAACCTGTCTCTTCTTGTCTTTCGGTCCAAATCAGTTTGTTCCTTCTTTTTCTACCAGTCATTGTCAACAGTCAGAGTCAACTACTCGTTTTCCCATTAACATTAACGTTGTTCATTAACTAAAAATTTACAGTATACAAAAAATCAAAATCAAAAGATCAAAAAGTGCCCACCTCCTTTTTCGAACTTTATTAAAACGGTTCGTTCTCGGTCAGTTTTTTATCGAATTGGCTCAAATCTTCAGCAAAGATTAACAAGACAACTGGCTACTTATTGTGAAAGTTTAGTGCGAAAATTGCGGCTTGTGCTGGTTTTATGACCCAAAAACCAAGAATCAGGGTGGACAAAGGAAATTCTAATTTTCAGCTAATTCAAAGAATATGGCTTTGAAAGTTGTAGGAATGATTGTTATTCTGGACATCTAGAGATGCAACCGCAAAGAAAAATACTGGATACCGGATAGTGCTTCGGATCTAAAAAATACCGGATAATCAGGATAATACGTGAAAAGTACCGGATAGTGTTTTTGAGCTAAAAATACCGGATTATCCTGTATATACCGGGTTGTGGTTGCACCTCTAGACATAACATACTGACCGGGCAGCCTTGTAACAACTCAAACGCCACTAAACTGTGGAATTTCAAAAACATGGTTAAATCTTACTTTTGTTCGTAAGACCGGTAAAATGACGATTCTGAAGATATGCGATTTTCCAAAAACATTGTGAAGGTTTCTACGATCTGGAATAGACTTCAAATAAAACACGTTCATTCATTTGTCCAACTTGCAACTACAATCTGTACTGATTATATCAACAGATTCAGTGCTTTGACTCCAAAAGGTACATATTTCTTAGCTATGGGCGGCACCATATATGGTGACGGTACCATATATGGTACCACCACTCCACTTATTCGAAGAGGTACCATATTTAGTGCCGGTACCATATATGGTACCACCACGCTCGGGGACTGTTGTGGTACCATATATGGTACCGGCACTAAATATGGTACCTCTTCGAATAAGTGGAGTGGTGGTACCATATATGGTACCGTCACCATACAGTATATGGTGCCACCACAGGCCCCGAACGTGGTGGTTACATATATGGTACCACTACCTTCACCTTATATGGTGTCGGTACCATAAACGGCGTTAAGTGCCTGACTGTTATAATTGGAGATAAAAACCTATTAAAACACTCTTCTAGCTCTTCTAACTATGGTGGTTTTATAACCGGAAATCTCCAGTACTTTAAGAAAATAATATACACCACATTTTCATACATGTTAATTAATAATTAGGATCACAATAAATAAGATAGCAAGCAGTCAGTCAGCCGAAACAGTATCACAGACAGAAGAAACTACAACACAAACAAGTTGCGTAATATACTGTACACTATAGATATAAATGTCCCATCACTTTTTTACCTTCACTCAAATCTTTCGTTCTTGGTGAGTTCTGTATCGATTTGACTCAAATTTTCGGAAAAGATTAATATGACAACTGGCAAAAATTGATGAAAGCTTGATGCGAAAATTCCAAGTGGTGCTGGTTTTATAACCCAAAAACTAGGAATCGGGTGGTCCATTGGAATTTTAATTTTTCAGGCAACTCAAGGAATATTGCTTTGAATCTTTTTTTTTTTTTTTCGAACAATTTTTATTATTACGAATATGGTTAGTAGAACACAGATATGGGTTAGAAAAGGATGCACTGAGCAGCTGGGTCAGAGTCCTTGACATGTATGTGTGTGATATAGAACAGTTTACCTTGATACTTGAAGTTTGATTATGGGTTTTACTGTTTCCTTAATTATTGAAGAATTTCAAAGAAACGCAAGTATTTGTCCCAAATTTCAGTAAAGGCATCTTTCTCCTTCAGCATAATACTGGCATAATATGCAGTTTTCAAGCTTGCCATTACAAAATGCTTGAAGGTCATATCGGAAAATTCTTTAACTTCCCGTCGTGCTAAGCTGTATATAAACCTTTTTGTATAAATGCCTAACAGATTCAATACCGTTGCATTTACAAACAGGTCATGAATTTGTCCAAAAAGTGCTGAGATTAGATCAAATGTTACCTCTTGGTGTTCAATTTCGAGAATAAGTGATTCTAACATTCTCCAAGCTTTTTTTGCTACGGCGCAATGATAAAGCATGTGCTCCACTGTATCAATTTTCTGCAAATGGCACTGCTTACAATTCATGTCATCTACTATCCTTCTGTAGAATAAATACTGCTTTGTTGGAACTATCCTATGCAACACCCGATATTGAAAATTCCGCAATTTAACATCAGGTGACAGACGGTGTGCCCGTAGACAGGCTTTTTCAAATAAATCCTCTGTAACCCAGTATTTATCCGTCCATCGTTTTTGTGCTGCAGGACTTTCATACATCTTGGCTAGTTTGTACCTTTTATACAGCGGAATGCTTAGCTTGGTTGCATCCTTTATTTCAGGATTGTATGCCTGATAAGCTTGCAGCAACCCATTCCAGTTATCAGAAATTTCATTGCGCCATGTACGTGGCAATGCTGTCCACAATTTTTTCCACTGCTTCCTGTCTATAGCCAAGGCTGGATACTTAGCCATCACTTCCGGGTAATCCATAAATAAACCCTGATCTCCTAGCAAGTGTCTTACTCTGGTAATTCCATTTTCTTTCAGATTAGGATTAAAGTACATACGCTTAGGCTGTCCTAACTTCACATCCTTATTGTTGAAAATGCTTCTAGCCAGCAGTGGCTCATCAGCAGGTCTCTTAAACATAACGTTATCCCAGTATTCCACATACACTTTCAAGAGTTCACTATAAAATGGATTTATTTTGTTTTTAACCTCGTTCCAATTAAAACGACCTTCTAGAAGTGTTAGGATTCCTCCATATGAATTGAGTTTGCGCAACCCAATCGCAGCCCATTTGCAGAGAGAACTCTTTGCTATTCTGGCAACCCACTTAAGCTTGATGGAGTCGTTACTTATTGATATGCTTGGAGCCTTCAGTCCTCCCAAGTGGTAATCTTGAATCAATGTTTTCATCTTTACTTTTGGCTTTCCATCGTTCCAAATAAATCTGTATAAGCATTTTTCAATTTGTTTCTTCTCCTTATCAGAACATTTGAGCACATTCATTGGGTAGATAAGCTGCGATAAACCTAAAGTGCGCGCTACATTAATGCGTCCTTCAATTGTGAGCCCTCGAGACAACCAAACCGATAATGTACGGTTCATCTTTGCAATTTTATCTCCAAAATTTTTCTGTTGTACAGTCTGTTCGTCATGTGAGAAATATATCCCAAGAATGCGTACAGCTTGTGTACTCATTGCAAAGGGACCACAGTTATCAGTACGATTTTTACACGAACCGAGTCCTAAGCATTCAGTCTTACTAGTGTTTATCTTTAAGCCAGATACGGTAGCGAAACGTTCAATGATACCGACTGCTTGGTTGACTGAATCGACATCTGCAAGACTCAACGTCGTATCATCCGCAAACAAACTCAATTTGTACTCGAACCCGTTTACTGTGATTCCTTTAATATGGGCATTGTTCCTAATACAGTTAGCCAGGACCTCCATAGTCATAATAAACAGATATGGGCTTAGAGGACAGCCTTGTCGTACACCTGATAATAGATCAAATTCTTCTGTAAGGTAACCATGATTCAAAACAGCTGCCCTAGGATTCGTATAGAGTATCCTGACCCAGCGGATCCACTCTATATGACAGCCAAAGTTTTCCAGAACCTTAAACATAAACTTCCTGTTGACTTTGTCAAACGCTTTTTCTATATCTAGCGCTATGAGAAAGCCCGGTTCGTTTTCTTCATTCAGATATTCCATTAGGTCCAGTAAATTGCGTACGTTTTCGCCAATGTAGCGACCTGGGACAAACCCACATTGATCCTCATGAATTAAAGTTCTCAACATAGGCTTAATTCTGTTTGCCAACACTTTAGCCAATATTTTAAAATCAACATTCAACAGTGAAATAGGCCGCCAGTTTTTCAGGAGTGTTTTGCATTTGTCCCCTTTTGGGATGAGTTTAATAATGCTCCTGCACTGAGTCTGTGTTAGATGTCCTTTTAAGTACACTTCATGATACATTGCGAGAAACCTCTGCTTAATGTCATCCCAAAACTTCAAATAAAATTCTACTGGAATTCCATCACTACCAGGTGTTTTATTACTTTGCATCTCATTCATGGCTTGTTTAATTTCTCTTTCACTTAATGCCTGTCCCAGGTTTCCTTTCTGTTCCTCTGTCAGTCTTGCTAAAGTTGGCTGATCAAGAAAAACCCTTTCAGCATCCTCTGTAGCAGGTTCTGGCTCCAGATAGAGTTTGGCATAAAAGCGGCTGATTTCCTTTTGAATGTCTTGAAATTTCTGTGTTACTGCTTTATCTTCATCCTCGAGCTCCCATACTGTTGTTTCAGTCAATCTCTGTTTTTCTAAGTTGTAAAAGAACTTCGAATTTTTCTCACCAAACGCAGCCCAATTAGCTCTAGCTCTAACAGCGGCACCTGCTGCCTTTACTTCTAAAAATTGTTTCAGTTGCTCCTTTATGAGTTCATACTGTTGAATAGCAGCAGGACACAGTGTTCCGTCAATTTTCGCTTCCAATGCTTCCAATTCCTTGTACAGTTTACTCTCATAAGCCTTCCTTTCTTTTGCGAGTTGACTAGAAAATCTTTTGGTTTCCTCTCTTATGCGCATTTTCAGGAAATCCCATGCAACTCGTTGGTCTCCAATTTCTGCAGTCAGAATTTCTTCTTCAATCTCTCTTAGCCACTGCTTCACTTTTATTTGATACTGCTCCATCCGAAGTAAGCTAGTGTTCATCTTAAAAATACCCTTCCCTCTTGGGATGTAACGATCAGTCTCAAGTTTTAGTAACACTACGTTATGATCCGATGGACCTTTTGTTCCAATTTTGGCATTTTTAACAGCTGGCACCATATCTCTCTCAATATAAAACCGATCAAGTCTTGTACGAACCTCAGTTGATGTTCTGCCCCAGGTCGACCGCTTAATTCGTGGGTTCATGTGTCTCCAGATATCCACTAGTCCTTTCCTTTCCATAAACTGTTTCAGATACCTCGCCGATGGTGACAGTGCACCATCACCTCGACCACCTATCCTGTCTAAGGCATTATCAGTCACTACATTAAAATCACCACCTATTATCAGTTTCCTATCTCGTTCCTGTCTCTGGTCTATCCATTGTTCCAATCTTTCAAAGACCTTTACCCTCTCATTGTCCTGGTTAGGAGCATATACACTATAGATCAAGAGTTTTAGGCCTGAGATTGAAACCTTAAGTTCAACCAATCTACCCTCAGTATCAACTTGAAAGCTCTCCATAGAAACGTCAATATTCTTTTTCCATAAGATTGCCGTTCCTCTTGCATTTGTTGCACCATGGGAGAAAACTGCATTTGCGAAGCCTAAGTGCCCTTTAAACGTTAGCTCGTTTGCCAATTCTGAATGCGTTTCTTGCAATAAAACCATATTCGCTCTTGTTTTCTTCAAAAACTGCCCTACTTTCCTACGCTTCCTTTCCTCACCCAACCCAGCTGCATTATAAGAAGCTAAGGCGAAGTTCAGCGGGGTTGAAATCATCGCAATAAGATGGCCCATCCGCATACACGCTTTGCCATCATCTATGTACTCGACCACATATTAACTCAAACGCAGAAGATAATTTGCCAAGGATCGCGTACCTACAAACTTTTTGTGCATTAGCAATTCCTTAGGATAGATATAATCGACTAAGTCGATTATTAGTGTCCACATAGTATCCAAAGCATAGCTCTACAACAACACTACTAAACAGGGAAATGTGCATAACGGTGTCCACAACGTGATCCGAGAAAGTGTCCAAACATGCATTAATGTGGAGGGCGTACTTAAACAAGTCCTACATTAACGGTGGTGTCTCAAACAAACCAATTATAGTGATCCATAGAGCAAGCACGCCAGCGAAAACCATCGTCTTCTTCAGCCACTACCGCAATGTCCTCAGCGCCTAGTACCAAGAATTGCATCTGAAATACCTTAGCCATAAATGACTAAGGTCAGTGTCCACAAAGTTTCCCAGTAGCATGAGAGCCAAACACGTACAAAACTTCCAAAGCACTGTAGCCACAGACTATTCACCAGTTAAGCTGCACCACCTGCCTTGCTTTCAAGGGCTGTGAACCACTTGTTATTGCTGGTCCACACCCTAGCCCGGCACGTAAATGCAATCCAAATAAAAAGAAACATAAGTATCACAGATCACCTTTGAATCACTCGTTTCTTATTTAGTCTTTCTTCCAGTTCAGTTTCCATTTGTCTTGCAAGTTTTCTTCAATATGTAAACCAAAAAACCTGTCTCTTCTTGTCTTTTGGTCCAAATCAGTTTGTTCCTTCTTTTTCTACCAGTCATTGTCAACAGTCAGAGTCAACTACTCGTTTTCCCATTAACATTAACGTTGTTCATTAACTAAAAATTTACAGTATACAAAAAATCAAAATCAAAAGATCAAAAAGTGCCCACCTCCTTTTTCGAACTTTATTAAAACGGTTCGTTCTCGGTCAGTTTTTTATCGAATTGGCTCAAATCTTCAGCAAAGATTAACAAGACAACTGGCTACTTATTGTGAAAGTTTAGTGCGAAAATTGCGGCTTGTGCTGGTTTTATGACCCAAAAACCAAGAATCAGGGTGGACAAAGGAAATTCTAATTTTCAGCTAATTCAAAGAATATGGCTTTGAAAGTTGTAGGAATGATTGTTATTCTGGACATCTAGAGATGCAACCGCAAAGAAAAATACTGGATACCGGATAGTGCTTCGGATCTAAAAAATACCGGATAATCAGGATAATACGTGAAAAGTACCGGATAGTGTTTTTGAGCTAAAAATACCGGATTATCCTGTATATACCGGGTTGTGGTTGCACCTCTAGACATAACATACTGACCGGGCAGCCTTGTAACAACTCAAACGCCACTAAACTGTGGAATTTCAAAAACATGGTTAAATCTTACTTTTGTTCGTAAGACCGGTAAAATGACGATTCTGAAGATATGCGATTTTCCAAAAACATTGTGAAGGTTTCTACGATCTGGAATAGACTTCAAATAAAACACGTTCATTCATTTGTCCAACTTGCAACTACAATCTGTACTGATTATATCAACAGATTCAGTGCTTTGACTCCAAAAGGTACATATTTCTTAGCTATGGGCGGCACCATATATGGTGACGGTACCATATATGGTACCACCACTCCACTTATTCGAAGAGGTACCATATTTAGTGCCGGTACCATATATGGTACCACCACGCTCGGGGACTGTTGTGGTACCATATATGGTACCGGCACTAAATATGGTACCTCTTCGAATAAGTGGAGTGGTGGTACCATATATGGTACCGTCACCATACAGTATATGGTGCCACCACAGGCCCCGAACGTGGTGGTTACATATATGGTACCACTACCTTCACCTTATATGGTGTCGGTACCATAAACGGCGTTAAGTGCCTGACTGTTATAATTGGAGATAAAAACCTATTAAAACACTCTTCTAGCTCTTCTAACTATGGTGGTTTTATAACCGGAAATCTCCAGTACTTTAAGAAAATAATATACACCACATTTTCATACATGTTAATTAATAATTAGGATCACAATAAATAAGATAGCAAGCAGTCAGTCAGCCGAAACAGTATCACAGACAGAAGAAACTACAACACAAACAAGTTGCGTAATATACTGTACACTATAGATATAAATGTCCCATCACTTTTTTACCTTCACTCAAATCTTTCGTTCTTGGTGAGTTCTGTATCGATTTGACTCAAATTTTCGGAAAAGATTAATATGACAACTGGCAAAAATTGATGAAAGCTTGATGCGAAAATTCCAAGTGGTGCTGGTTTTATAACCCAAAAACTAGGAATCGGGTGGTCCATTGGAATTTTAATTTTTCAGGCAACTCAAGGAATATTGCTTTGAATCTTGCAGCAATGATTGATGTTGCCGTTGGGCATAACGTACTGACCGGGCAGCCCTGTGGCTCAAAGGGCACCAAAATTGGGGAATTTAAAAAACATGATCGAAAATTCCATAGTTAAGAAATCTACAAGTTTCAAAGCGAAAATCTTCGAATTACCTGAAGAATTATAATTCCCGTGGACCACCCTGATTCTTAGTTTTTGGGTTATAAAACCAGAACCAGTTGGAATTTTCGCATGAAGCTTGCAACAATTTTAGCCAGTTGTTATGTTAATCTTTTCCGAAAATTTGAGTAAAATCGATAAAGAACTCACAAAGAAGGAAACATTTTGAGTGACGGTCAAAAAAGCGAACTGACATTTATTATCTATACTGTATATTATTACAAGTAGTAGATTCAAACAATCAATTGGCACTCTGATCGGCCAGCTCAGCGGCAGCGTTGACCAGTGTCCACTCAGCCTCAGGAAAAAGTCTGTTGAACTCATACAGACATTGGTTGTACTTCTGACCTGACACAAACATAACTACAGTAGAAAGAGAAGGCAAAATTATGTAAACGCATGGGGAGGGGAGGGGGTTCGCCAAATCAGCACTACTGTATTTATTACGGGGGACTAGCCAAATAATTACGTACTTAGGGTAGTGGGTGAGGAAATTATTACAAGCGATTATTAGGGGGAGGGGGTCCGCAAAATGGGCAAAAAATTACGTAGGCCCCAAAGAGAAGGCAAAAATACCGTAGGAAAAGGCGGCACTGCCCTTCAGTCTCAGATTGCGATCCTGAAAGTGCTTGAAGACGGTATAGCGAATATGCCGGTCGCATAGCCAAGCCGCCTCCACGAATTTCATTGGGTCCACGCGATCTGCCTGACCAGATGCCTCCACATACCTACAGTACATACAAACAGTTTGACAGTCATTCTACTGAAGCATGTGTACTGGTACTGTAACTACAGTTGTCTGCCTGGATATGGACATATATAATATGCATATTATGCATATACATTGTTTGTATACTAGATGTGTTGTGTTTGGTTTGTATATACAGGGTCCACGAAAAAAACAACCCAGCAGATTTTTCGCTATACCAACCGCAAATCTCAACCGATTTGAATGAATCCTGCTTTAAATGAAAGATAAATAAATCCTTAAAAGATTGCTGAATTTTCAATACTATACTCTGCTTAGTTCCTGAGATATTGGCTCTCAAAATCAAAACAGTGATTTTGGCAGTGAACAAGAGGGACTTCTTATTATTCTGCACTTAATGAAGTATCATTAGCCCCAGCAGTAGGAATCTGCTTTATTATGAGATGCAACGGAATCGCTCTTGTTCTTTGCCAAAATCTGTTTCGACTTAGAAGGCAAATATCTCAAGAACTAAACTGTGAATCTCAAAATTGCACCAATCTTTGAAGAATTTATCAGTCTTTCATTCAAAAAAGGATTCATTCAAATCGGTTCAGATTCATGGTTGCAAAAGTAAAAAATCTTCTGGGTTGTTCTTTATCACTCATGTTCATTGTCAAAATCTCTGTTTTGATTTTGAGGACAAATATCTCAGGAATTATGCAGACTATCTTTAATAAACGGTACATCAATCTTTCAAGAATTTATTTTTATTTTTCATTTAAAAAAGGATTCATTCAAATCGGTTGAGATTTGCGGTTGCTACAGCAAAAACTCTGCTGGGTTGTTTTTTTTGGCACACCCTGTACATATGTACTTGTATGTATTGGATTTTGCAATAGGTTTTATACATACATGTATGCAAACGGTTTGTATATTTCCTGTTTGCGTATGTACTTCTAGTGATAGAAAATGGCACTACTTCACAGTTATCTATGTTTAAAACTTCATGCCAAAGGAAATTTTTGTTCCCAATTTGGGTTCTTCCTCTGCTAGCTATGATTCAAAAGTTTAGACCTTTCTTTTACAATCAGGCTAGGTTGAGTTTTGGTTAAAGACTATGCTGGTTAAGCACGTGTATAATGGAATGTTGCAAATCATTTACTGAGCTTTTTTCTTTGAGCTTTTGTCATGAAAAATTTATATTTGGATTCATTTATTTATCTCCTTCGCGATTGCCGCTAAATTCCCAGTGAATCTTGATTACCATACAATTCCCAGATGACTAATTTTAGGAATTTGCTAGGATTTCCGCCATTTTTAAGTGGGCTCGAATTCTAGCTGATTCCCAAAGGTTTGGCCTAAGTCGGGTGAGGGAAAATATGTTTTTGGTTACATCAGCCCTTAGCAGTTGAAATTTATTTTACGTATTATGCAACGGAATCCGTCTTTTCTTCACTGCCAAAATCTGTTTTGACTCTGAGGGCAAATAGCTCAGGAACTAAATGTTTCATAAACCTTTCAAGAATTCATTTATCTTCCATTAAAAAAAGATTCAATCAAATCGGTTGAGATTTGCGGTTGTTACAGTAAAAAATATGCGGGATTGTCTGCTTATGGACGGACCCCGCACATACAGTAGTGTACCTGAGAGCCTCGATCACTTTCTGCTTCGATAGCAACACCTCAACTATTTCTTCTTGTGCATTTCCCAGTCGCTGAAAAAGAAGCTTTCAAACTGCTATGATAACTGTACTCTCTTAACCCTTTGCAATATACCAACGCCATATTTCCAACCTATCGGGATTCGGGAAGGAAAAAAATTAAAGTAAACGTATCGGAGAGCTGTTTCAGACCTCTTGGAAACGCGTTTTCAATCAGTTGCAAACTCAAAATCTTTTAGATGTTCAGGGAACACTTGCAGTTGAAATGGTTATAAAATAACTGTCAGTATGACAGTTTACTAAACCAAGACAATTTGAACACAACCCATCGGGAACTGAGGCTGTGAACATATCGGAAAGCCACTAAGTTTCCGATACATACTAACCTGGTCATTTGCAAAGGGTTAAACGTTTTTACTGCTCTCATTTGATCAGTCTCTGATTTAACAAACACAAAGCTATTTAGTCACTGTTTGCCAAGAGAGGAGATTTTGAAAGGTATGCAACACATGAGGGGGTAGTGTCCAGTATCTGGTCCAATCGAAGGCCACTTACCCCCAACATATCGAGGGCCGCTTGTAGAGCAACTGGATACTTGGTCTCAAGCGATAGCAAAAGAAAGGCCTAAAGAGGAAAAGAAAATATGGTGTGTAAAGAAAAGAATTGATAAAAAATAGCGCACAATCGGCTTAGAATCGGTGACCACTCGGTACTCCAATAACTGATGCAGCTTCTGGAAGTTTCCACATTTCACCAAGCCACACACCAGCAGTTCGTACAGAAACGGCTACAAACAGAATCCAACGTACTGTACCATCATCATCATCATTTATCATTTATTAGTTCACTTTCTGCTACAACAGGGTAGCCCTTTATCTATCACAGGATTCGTCTTGCCATAATTTTTGCGTTCGTCAGTAAATTAGACTGAAATTTTAACACAACACGCCAGGGTGCTCAGAATTTTTACTCTCAAAACTTTGGCCAAGTCTGTCAATTCAACTCCTACATAGTTATGCACTTCACCGTGTCCTCTATTACACGTCATAGAAAGTGACAAGTGCATAACTAGTGGTTGAAGTGACAGAGTTGGTCAAAATTTTGAGAGTAAAAATTCTGAGCGCCTGTGCATGTTGTGTTAAAATATCAGCCAAATTTACTGACGAGCGCAAAAGTTACAGCAAAGACCAAATCTGCCATAGATAAATGGCCCAGCCTGTATTTTATTAGTGTTCCGACGATATCAAAATCAGACGATATTCGATATCGATATCGATATTTTCAGCTCAATATCGATCGATATCGATATCGATATTTATAGTTGTGCAGGGAAATCTGAGAATTTGAAAGAGCAGACTGCTCTTGCTGCTTATCAGTCAAGCACTGATGCAATCAACGAACTGATATAAATTAAATAGTGAATCGCAGAAAGGTAGTGGCTCTTCTGAAGCACTTCAATGAAAAGGTTGACCCCTCAGGCTGATGCCCAACCCTCATTACGCATAAATGAGCTCAGACAGAATAGCTGTATTTTAACTTATTTCAATCACAAATAGGACAAAAACCTTTATTTTAGTAAAAAATCGCATTTTTTAGCTTACCATCCTTTCAACCACCCATCAGCCGGCGGTACCTCCCCAGGATGTAAAAATTTATGACCCATCAGCCGAAATGCTAGCCCATGTCTGCTTCTGCCCTCCTGCTTAAAGTGTGTGGAGTGAGCAGCTCTTCAGTATTGCTGCAGACATTTAAGAACCTAAGCGTTGCTGTCAGAAAGCTGAGAATGCCGAGAAATTGATGTTTCTGAGAGCTATCATGCCACTGTTAGGTTTTGACTATTTCATCGATTTCCGAGTTGTGCAGGAAAAACTGTTTTTTACTGGTCCAGACAAATAAACTTGGTGTCAGTATTGTTGTTTTTCGTACTTTTCCGCACATAAAATATCGAAAACATCGATGCCAAATATCGCGATATCGATATCGATATTGGAAAAAGGGTCGATATATCGACTTTTCGATATCGATATCGATATATCGTCGGAACCCTATATTTTATGATATTATGCTGAATGTACTGCACGTAAACCAGCTGAAAACACTCTCCTTTTACGGAGAATAATAAAAAAGCGCTATAGAATGATAAATCGACTTTTTTGATTGTAATAGTTTATTCTGCAGCACTAAACATTATGGCCCCCTCGGCGTTTATTTGAAAAGCCTTTCCAAATAAACGCCCATTGGCGGTTATTCAGTTAAAAGATTTTGTCCTGGAAAAGATACAAATATAACGAAAAATGAGTTAAAACCTCAAAAATCGGGGCTAAAGGCATGAGTTTCAGTATACAAACGCGATATTATCAGGTTTTGTTGAGAAATCAGTCCAAAAATTCAAATCACAGACAGACAGCGCTCAGCCAGAAGGCAGTTCTGATTTCCAAGTAAGCGCCCATGTACAAACAGTTCTTTCCAAACAGCCGCCCCGGGGCGTTTATTATTTAGACTATAATTGAAGTGCCAAAACTAAATAAACGCCATGGGCTTATTTACGGAAAACAAAACTCTGGTTGACTCGACCGTGGCTGACACGCTTGCGCTAGTAAAGAGTTATCTATGAAACATCCCTATTATAATGACAAGTGTGGTGCATGTTCTTAACTAGGTAAAGTAATACTATGTATAGATAGATAAGTTGTGGTATTACGTACCTGAACTTCAATTTTTCTGTCTTGCAGCGCCAGAAGATAGTGTAACAGCACATCAACCAGAAAATTTTTGTTCGTTTCCTAAATTTAATTCGTTTTACTAATACAGGCAGCTTAGCAGTTAAAAAATTCTATGCGCAAATTGGCAATATTCCAAAATCCCACCCCTTCTGTAGCTTAGCCAATGAAACAAGACAAACCTGGTCATCCATTAGCGGCAAGAAGACATTGCTGTACAAATCGGGCTGGTCTATAATAACTGGTTCGAACAGTTGTGGGTTGAGAACTTCTAGAATGCATTATAAATCAGTATCTCAAACCTACAGTAAGACATGCAAAAGTAGTCACCCGGGAGGCTTGGTGACACTGATGCCGATTGGTTCTTGCGAAGCACGTGACCACAGTAAGCTTCTGTGAACCAATCAAATATGCGGGTTGCACTACGAAGAGTCACGTGACCACAGGCCACGCCCCTCTTCAGAACACTCAGCAGTAGACGCTTAGCACCGCGTCTGTTCATCAAGAAATGAATTAGTTGAGCCTGCAAGTCGGGCTTCTCTGAATATTTGGAATGGTTAAAGTCAAAGGTAATGGAACCATCATAAAATCATCGTATGCAGTGGATGGCCCAAAAATGATCGTCTGGCGGCTTTTTCAGTTTTCCGAGTAAGTTCAAATGGCCGTCATTCGGATTTTTCGCACGATTACTATTACAGCCAGGCACTTAACGCCGTTTATGGTGCCGGTACCATATATGGCACCCCTACCTTGAGGCCAATTTCGCTCTTGATTTTGAACGTTTTTCGAGATGTTTTCTTTTCGATTCCAACTCACAACCCTGCGATCTTTTCCGGCGCTCAACCAACTTCCCAACCCTTCTCTGAACTTTGTGTTTATGGTTGGCCTCTTACATTGTCTTACGAAAAAAACAGATTCGGCTGATCGAATGCATGTACCCACCACCCATGCCCATGCCTAACTTTTTCACCTTTCTTTCATTTAAAAATCCGGGTTCTTAAAATACTCTTCAGCCACTTTTGGCGCTCTAACTCTTTTGCAACCCCTATAGTCGCATATTTTATTGCAGAATTTCGTAGAGCTATCATTGCTCTACATTTTGGTTAGTGGAACGTTTGCCTATCAGCTTGCGTTTACGAGAAAATTGAGTTTAATGACAGAAAATCAAGTGCGAAATTGGCCTCAAGGTAGTAGGGGTACCATATATGGTACCACCACAGTGCTCGAAGGTAGGGGTACCATATATGGTGCCGGTACCATATATGGTACTGGTACCATATAAGGTGCCGAAACCATATATGGTACCGGTACCATATATGGTACCACCACAGTCCCCGAGCGTGGTGGTGCCATATATGGTACCGGCACTAAATATGGTACCTCTTCGAATAAGTGGAGTGGTGGTACCATATATGGTACCGGTACCATATATGGTACCGGCACCATATATGGTACCGTCACCATATATGGTGCCGGTACCATATATGGTGCCACCACAGGCCCCGAACGTGGGGGTACCATATATGGTACCGGTACCATATATGGTGACGGTACCATATATGGTGTCGGTACCATAAACGGCGTTAAGTGCCTGACTGTATTACTATTACTTATCGTTTTGGTCAACACTGTATAATGGTAATGGATGGTTAGGACAAAAGAGGGTACCAAGAAACAACTGACTTGATCAGGAATCAGCTTCAAAGCCTCATCTAGCTTTGTCTTCAGTCTCCACATGCAGCCAGCTTTGGCGTCAATTATGATATCCGGTGGGAACACCACCCAACTCTGGGCATCTAAACCAGCGTTGCAAAGTCAGATTGCAGCTGACAAAAGAGGACAGAAGAGAGAGACAGACAAAGCTCAATGTCAGCAGGGTCGTAGGAGTTGTCAGGGTCAGTGGATATGTGCTGAGGCACTGAGATCTTCTGCGGAGGCAGCACGGGCTGGTGGAACTTGACGATTCCCTCCTGATGGACGGCGGCCATCTGCAGATCAAACACCAGAGACTGCTTGTTGGCCTGGTGATGCACCACCACCAGGTTGTCCACCACGTGCATGGCCAACTTCCCAATCAGACCCAATTGCAGTACGTGCACCTTGCGAGCTGGTTGTTGAGCGTCTCTGTAGTAATGCTGTTTACATAACCTTTTACACCTATGCAGACATTGTGCGGCAAAAGCTGGTCCGAAACCTCAACAGGCAGACAAACGAACATGAGGTTTAGTTCGTATATTTTTCACCTTTCATTCAATTTAGTTCAACAAACGGGATGAATTCAAATGGCTAAATAAGAAGTGGAGCGTTTGATTGAAGCCAAGAAGTACCTGCTCAACTCATAGACCAGCACCTCAGCACCATTTGAATTGGAACGCGCGCTGTGACGTAACACCAACACTATCAGTTGACCATATCTGCAGTTTTCTATCTTTGTAAGCTAAGCAGTTCGACAAAACCAGTGTATATGCAACTGTACATGGAAGCCAAAGTGACGTCTCTGTCTAGCAGAGTCAATTTCGGCATCTGGCCACCGCCACCCACCTCCACTTCAAACTTGGCCAGCCGTACGAAACTGCTGTTCTGAAAATTCTCAATTACTTTCTGGTAGGGATGGCCAAAGCACGTGCGCGCGGCGCGGAATAGAAAATACAAAATCACAGCCAAAAAGTGGTCCAAAACGGTTTTTGCAACTTCAAGCGCAAATGCTTTTTTGTGTTCCGTTGTTGATAGGGGGATGTGATGTATTTATATGAAGCAGAGTGTGAGCTATCGAATAAGATGCATTTTGAATCATAATTCGGCCGTTAAAGGGCATTTTCCTCTCGAAAACTGAATTCGTCGTTTTTCAATGGCCATTTTCTGCTAAAAGGAGAGTTGATTCAAATTTTGTTCAACCGGATTTAAAATCAGCGCAACTCGTTACCTATATAGCACCGCTTTTTTTCTTTCCGCACTTCGGCATGGTCCCCACAAATTTGATTCTTTCTTAACTACTGAAAATGGGCATTTTCGTGGATTTTTTTCAAGTTCCTCGTTCTTGTAAAAAAACGACGAATTCGGCGCAAAATGTTCAATCGGTTCCGCGTACAGTAGACTTCAGACTTTCGAATGATACATGAATTTGCTCTCTGCTCTTTGCCGTTAACCCCACAAACGGGGTTGAAGTTTCTGTAACCCTTCATTTTTGCCATTTCAGGCTTTTATTGTACCCAACACTTGCAATCATACTTTTTTGCATTAATTTAGCTGGGCGACGAATATTCACATCTTTCTAGTAGATTTTAAACAATCAAGTTGGTTTCACCTTCGTAACACGTGCCATAGAAAATCAGCCACCGCTGGGACGGCGACCAAGTTATAAACACTAATTTACGCGATTTGATCCACGCGGCTGTTTTGAACCCGCATTTCTCCAATTCTTCATGAAATTATGTGCGGTTTTTTGCGTAAATAATCGCATCCGGTCATGCTATTGCCGTTTTAGCGTAAATTTTGCTTGTAGCGCAAGTTATTCAAATCTGTTGCCCATAATTAAAAATGGTACCAAGTGCGCCATACAAAAGTTCTTCGCAGACGGACGCTTTTAGATCGCATTTTTCTAATTTTTCATGGAATCAAGTGCGGTTTTCTGCGTAAATTATCGCATCCGGTCATGTTATCGGCGGTTTTAGCATAATTTTTTTGCTGTAGCGTGAATTTTTGAAAACCATTGGCCATACCTATTTCTGGTCTTCCAAGGTGTTTTATGAATGTACTGTACTACATAGGACACCTTGGGAGCACTACAGGACAGGAACACTTTAGGAGTAAACGTGGACAAATATATGCCTACTTCATTTGTATACAATGCATACATGTATCAGGGGTCTTCCCACCCGAAATAGGCACAGAATGACATCAGCAGCTGTTTGAGAGACAAACCATGCTGGGAGCCCTGTGACATACGGGGCATCAGCGGCCGTTGGGAGCTGACAACACCATGACGTCAACATGCAAGGCGCTCTCTTAGTGACTGGCATGCAACAGCATGGCTAGGATGTGGCAGGGGTTGCGAAATGGACCACTTAGGTCTGATTGCAGGGCCCCTGCACATCGGATCGGATAGCTCTGGATGGTTCTGGCAACAGCCCATTCAAGTATCAGTTGTCTGTCTGTCATACATGTAACAGCTCCGGGCCGACCTGGGGGAGGGGTTTTCGTCAGGTGGGGGTTCGAGGGGGGTTTCGCCAAGAGGGGCGTCCAAAATTTCGAAAACCTTCAAAACGCCTACAAATGCGTTTTTAGCACGTTTTTTCAGTAACGATGCTAAAAATCGCTATTTTAAGCTGCCAAATAGCGTTTTAGAGCTAAAAACAAGCAAAAAATGATAAAATGGGCTTCAAAACCCCGATTTCTCTTAAATATCAGCAGTGGAAACGCCAAATTCGGTTTCCAAAGGGTTTTCAAGCGAATTTTAGGCTAAAAATTAGTGATTTCTGAGCCAGTTTGTTAGTACTGGAGCCACTACTACTAGTACTTGTATTTTTGGGTCGGAGGTCGCTTAACCTGTCTCGGGGTGTGTGGGGTTTGGCCTTTCCAGCTCGGGGGAACCACCAAACCCCATCTAGTTCATGTATGCTGACTGTATACCAAACAATTTTTCAGTTGTCTAACTATATATACTGTACCAATTCGAAGCGTAAGTCTTACCAACCGTAATGAAACCGACAACAAGTACCATGTACACCTAACCATACATTGTTGATTCGGTAAAAGATTGTCTGTCGCTGGATTCCTAATTATACGATTCAAATCCAGACAGGCAGGGATTGAAAATTTCACAGTGGATTCCCAATATAACGGCGGATTCAAAATTTTGCGGCCGTAATAGTTGGAATCCCGTACTTTATTTAGCATGGGAGGGATTGATAACTTGATGGGGTTTATTATTTACTACAACAGAGTCTGACTGAGTGGAACATTCTTCTTACTTTTTTATGCATTCTTGCTGTGAGTACTACCTACCTTAATAACGAATGGATGCAGTACAGTTCCCAGAGTTCCCGAAGAAGCGATCAGCAGTCGATTCTCGGGCTGAAACAAAGATTGTGCAGCAACAAGATAGTGTACTGTAGAAAACGGCTCAGTGATGAATTTGCATACCTTCTGAAGGAGCAAGCGAAGCAGATTATAACTGTTACCGTACAAAGCACTCACATAATAGACGAACCAATTAATGGAGAGATTGAAAACGCGAATATTCTTGACCAATCGTTTTTCCGGCTGCACCACATACAACTCCAGCCCTCTGTCTGTGATGAACAGAATCTCAGCCTTCCCCGTCCATTCCAGACCCAGAATCCTAGAATTCTTCCCTTTGCACGACTGACTGTACTCCTGTGGCTCTGCACTGTCCGTCACTGCTACGAAATCCTAAAATATCACAGTTACCAAGTACAGTAACAGACAGACCTCTGGGGGACGGTACTGAATCAGTGGCGTATCCAACATTTTGAAAAGGAGTGTAAAATATTCAAAGTTTGTAAGGGTCAGGCCGGCTGGAAATTTCAAAATCCGTAGGCCCGAGGAGGTCTCTAACTGTGGCCCAAACAGTGTGAGAAAGTTTAGCTTCAAAAAGCATTCAAAAGTGTTCTGAGAAACCTGGTTGAGTCACTGTCCAACCATGATTTTGAAAAATTAGTCTTCAAGAACTAATTCAGAAAGGTGTTCAGAACGCATAAAATTCGGAGTTTTGCAAGCACTTTTTATGCAGCAATGACTAAAGTTTCCCTGACCACAGACGAAACTCCCTGACTTTTGTATGTCAGAATGAGGTGTCAGTAAAATGCGTACCACGATAGTAGCAGTGCGTTGTACAGCCACCACTTTACAGTCAGGAGACAGCTTCATCGAAGCTATTTCGCCCTTCGCTTGCAGACTGAAACAATCCTCTCCAACCAATGCCACCTGGTCCAACTATTATCGAATCAGCCATTAACAAAACAGCAATAAGTTTGCCCCTGTGGGAGGGGGTCTGAGAGGGGGGTTCGGCCGGCCGAGGGGGGGAACCCCCACACCACCGCCCATGTATGGTATTAATAGTCCTGATGTTGACGACAGATGTTTTCATCAAAAACGTCATTTTTCATGGAATTGAATGCAAAAATTTCGGCTTCGCCTCTCCAAAAATATTGAAGTTTCGGGGGGAGGTAGCCAAATTATGACATTTGGTCCCTATACTACATAGCATACATGTACTAGGGGGGTTGGGGGTTACCCCCCTGCTGGAAAGGCCAAACCCCCTCATCCCCCCGAGACAGGTTAAGGGACCCCCCTCCCCCGACCAAAAAATACAAGTACTAGTAGTGGCTCCAGTATTAACAAACTGGGTCAAAAATCACTAATTTTTAGCCTAAAATTCACTTGAAAAGTCTTTGGAAACCGAATTTTGCGTTTCCACTGCTGATATTTAAGAAAAATCGGTGTTTTTGGAAGCTCTTTTTGTCATTTTTTGCTTAAAACGCTAGTTGGTAGCTTAAGAGTCAGTCTCTGAACCGATCGAGTCTTGGCCCTTTGCCCTATTCAGCCCCAAAATTGAAAGTTGGGCGCAGAGGGCTGAAAGTTGGAACACTAAAACATATTGACAAGTTATCAATGACCTGCAAAGAATTTCCAGATTCGACGCTCCACGCTCGAGATATGGCCTTCTAAAAATCGGCCCGCTTAACTATGGGACCAAAATTTCGATATCGAATTTCTGACTTGCTGATCGGAATTCAGACCTAACAAACGGGGTTTTTGCGTAACTTTTTGAGTAGTTTAAGAATCTTTCATTGAATTTCATTTTTGGAAAAAAAATTTTTTTCGCCCCCCTATCGGGGGGCATAACTCGTCTGGAACCCCCCTAGACCGTTCTTTTTATTTCAGATTATTGTAGCGCTATATCTTAGCTACACGCCGGTGTAAAACATTACCGGCTACCGGACGGCAAACACTGAAATATTTGCGTTCAAAAATTAAAAATGCCACATTTTGCATGTTTCACTGGGGTACATAAATTTCCAACTCAAAGTTCTAGCTTACTAATTGGACTTGAATTCTAAAAATTGATGTCTAAGCTCTACTTTTAGAGTAGTTTAAGAATCCTTCATTGAATTTCATTTTTGGAAAAAAAATTTTTTTTCGCCCCCCCCCCCCTATCGGGGGGCATAACTCGTCTGGAACCCCCCTAGACCGTTCTTTTTATTTCAGATTATTGTAGCGCTATATTTTATTTTTATTTATTTTGTCGCCCAAGCAAGACAACATGTTAGTACAATGTAAAATAAACAGCGCAGAAAGAGTGTTAGTGGGCAACAGGTGCACAATGTCTAAAAAGAACGGTGCACCTTTTACTGGAACAGGAGGAAGCCCGAAAGATCCATTTTCTTTAGTTTCTCTGTGAAAATCGTCAAATTTCTAGATTCTACAATATCGTTAGGTAAGGAATTCCAGATGTGTATGATCCTTATCGAGAAAAAATGTTTTCGACAGTCCAAATTTTTTCCCAAAGAAGGAAGAGACAGTTTCTGAGAGTGGCCCCGTGTAGAGCAAAGGAGAGGTCTTTGGAAAAAGTCGTCAAAGGACAGATCGATCAAGCCATAAACTATTTTGTAAACGAATTGCAAATCAACCACGAGCCTGCGGTACTCGAGTGTTTCAAGGGTTAGCGCCTTAAGGCGTTCAAAGTAAGCGCCTTGCAGGTGTGCAAAGCCAGAGAGCCGCAGTGTAAAAACTCGTTGAACACCTTCAACCACTAATATATCTTTCTTTTTGTATGGGTTCCATACAGCAGTAGCATATTCTAATTTAGGCCTGACATACGTCTTAAAAAGCTCAGTAAGAAATTTGGGGTTACGGTATGAAAAAGCTTTATGAATCAAATGAGCTCGTTTGGACGCATCGCTGGCGGTTTTAACACAATGCTTAGAAAAGGATAAGTTGTTATGGTGATCAAGTCCCACAAGAACACCTAAATCCATAATCTCTGAGACCGAGTTAATTTGTGAACCATTAATTTCGTATTCATGCTTTGGGTTTGTATTCCCTAAATGAAGCATGGAGCATTTGTGCAATGCAAGTTTAAGTTTGACCGAATTACACCAGGTGAAGATAGCTTCAATGGTACGTTGAAACTGAGACAAATCCGTTTGGTCTTTAGGCAAACCTAGATATATCTTACAATCATCAGCAAACATTTTGATTTGAACGTTGAATTCAGCTATAGCTTGAGGCAAATCATTTATATAAATTAGAAAGAGTAGAGGACCAATACTTGATCCCTGAGGGACCCCAGAAGTGACATCTACCACGGATGACACAGTATGTTCAATTATTACTTGTTGTTGTCTCTGACTAAGAAACCCTCTAATCCAGTTTAGCAAGTTCCCACAAATACCATACGCCCGGAGCGTAGCTAACATTAATCTGTGAATACAGGAATCGAAAGCCTTCGCAATATCCATATAAAATACCTCAACAAATTCACCCTTATCCAAATGCCTTGTCCAGTCATTTACACATTCAAGAAGCTGAGAGACGGTAGAGCGTCGTGAGAGAAAACCATGCTGACTTTCAGAAATTAGACCTTCAACTCGCAAAAAATTTGTCATTTTATCTTTAACCATGGACTCCATAATTTTACAGCAAACAGATGTCAGACTAATAGGTCGGTAATTTTCAACTTTTGATGTCGGCCCTTTTTTATGAATTGCCACTACGTGAGCTAATCGCCACTGTGAGGGAAGTTCTCCAGATATAAAAGATATCTTAGCTACACGCCGGTGTAAAACATTACGGGCTGCCGGACGGCAAACACTGAAATATTTGCGTTCAAAAATTAAAAATGCCACATTTTGCATGTTTCACTGTGCCCAAAAATTTTCAACTCCATGTTCCAGCTTACTAATTGGAGTTGAATGCTAAAAATTGATGACTAAGCTCTACTTTTAGAGTAGTTTAAGAAACTTTCATTGAATTTCATTTTTGGAAAAAAATTATTTTTTCGCCCCCCCTATCGGGGGGCATAACTCGTCTGGAAGCCCCCTAGACCGTTCTTTTTATTTCAGATTATTGTAGCGCTATATCTTAGCTACACGCCGGTGTAAAACATTACCGGCTACCGGACGGCAAACACTGAAATATTTGCGTTCAAAGATTAAAAATGCCACATTTTGCATGTTTCACTGTGCCCAAAAATTTGCAAAATGTGGCATTTTTAATCTTTGAACGCAAATATTTCAGTGTTTGCCGTCCGGCAGCCCATATTGTTTTACACCGGCGTGTAGCGAAGATATAGCGCTACAATAATCTGAAATAAAAAGAACGGTCTAGGGGGGTTCCAGACGAGTTATGCCCCCGATAGGGTGACGAAAAAAAATTTTTTTCCAAAAATGAAATTCAATGAAAGTTTCTTAAACTACTCTAAAAGTAGAGCTTAGACATCAATTTTTAGCATTCAACTCCAATTAGTAAGCTGGAACATGGAGTTGAAAATTTTTGGGCACAGTGAAACATGCAAAATGTGGCATTTTAAAACTTTGAACGCAAATATTTCAGTGTTTGCCGTCCGGTAGCCCATATTGTTTTACACCGGCGTGTAGCTAAGATATAGCGCTACAATAATCTGAAATAAAAAGAACGGTCTAGGGGGTTCCAGACGAGTTATGCCCCCCGATAGGGGGACGAAAAAAAATTTTTTTTCCAAAAATGAAATTCAGTAAAAGATTCTTAAACTACTCAAAAAGTTACGCAAAAACCCCGTTTGTTAGGTCTGAATTCCGATCAGCAAGTCAGAAATTCGATTTCGAAATTTTGGTCCCATAGTTAAGCGGGCCGATTTTTAGAAGGCCATATCTCGAGCGTGGAGCGTCGAATCTGGAAATTCTTTGCGGTGGTTACATAACCTATCAAGACGTATTAGTCCTCCAACTTTGAGCCCTCCACGCCAAAGTTTCATTTTTGGGTCTGAATACTGAAACTCGATCGGTTCAGAGACTGGCTCTTAAAATAGTGATTATTAGCGTCCTTACTGAAAAAAACGTGCTAAAAATACATTTCTAGGCGTTTTGGAGCTTTTCGAAATTTGGGACCCCCACCTGGGCGAAACCCCCCCTCGACCCCCACCTGAGGAAAAACCCCCCTACCCCCTCCCCCCAGGTCGGCCCGGAGCTGCTACATGTATGCTACATAGACCAAACTGAGATTTTTGGCGAATTAGCTATAGAGTCCCGAACATTCGTACTCAAACTCCCAGCCCGTTTTTCGTTCGGCGAGACATCCTGTTACATGAATGTCTTCCTCAGCACCGGTAGAAAGAAACAATTTTTCCGTTCAGCTCACCTGAATGGAAAAATTTGAAACGCTTCTGTGCGCTCAATTCTTGGCCGTTTCTTCTGTAAATTGGTCTAGAGTTTCTTTTTGAGAAACTGTAGTGACTGACAAATTTACAGGAAAAAAAGTCAGCTTGTTGGCTCGCAATGGTTGTTCGAAACTTTCCGGAACGGAAAAATCGTTTGTTTCTACCGGTGCAGATTGAGATACTAAATGGCTGAATATTTTTACAAAACTGCACCAGAACAACACACCGGCACGAAACGACATCTTCCGACGACGGTCCCCGCGCTGTCACACCCATAGCGCCGCCGCCACGGACTGTGCAAACCTGTAAAAAAGCCCCAACCGAATAAGCATAAGAGCAGAGATGCAATTATTGCATCAGCCTAGTCGATTCGGTTAGCCTGGTAGTCATACTGTATACCAGAGATTTCCACTTAGTATCCCACCCCACTTAATAACCCACTGGGATATTACATGGACCCTTGTTCCGCTTTATATCCCATGGGATATTACTTGGCGGCAATGTCTATGTCAAATTTGTAATAATTTTCTTTACACACGCATACTGTATGTATGATAAAACATTGTTCCGGTTAATATCCCATGCCGTTTCCAGTTAATATCCCATGGCTTTGTCCAGTTAATATCCCAGGGATATTAACTGGCGGCAATGTTTTCACTGAGAAACGTGATTTTCCGTGTTATATCCCCTGGGATACTAAGTGGAAAACTCCGGTAAGTACAGTATGGGCCAAAAAATGTACACTCTCTTTTCGAACTTTACTCAGACGATTCGTTCTAGGTCATTTCTTCATTGATTTCCTCCAAATTTTTAGGATTAATTAACATAAGAATATGACTGGGTAAATACTGTTCCAGTTTGGTGCCAAAATTTTGACTTGCTCAGGTTTTGTGAGCCGAAAACTAAGGCTGCTTCACAGAAACACTCATGTTTTTATTGATTCAAAGAGTATTGGTCTGAAACTTGCAGAAATGATTGATATTACCATTGGGCATAACATACTAACTGGGAACCTATATAGCTCAAAGGGCGCTAAAATTGGAGAATTTCAAAAACTTGACAAAATGTGATTTTTCTTCGTAAGACCAGTGAAATTACGATTGATTTACTTGCATCATAGCAACTACTTCACTCAAATTTCAAACAGTGCTGTACGGTGGGCTAGGCGTGCCGTGGCATCTTACCCTAGGTACGGGTACGTACCGTAGAGGCGGCGTTACCGTAACAAAAATGGCGTTTTAAGTGTCAGGTAGTGATGCAACCGGGATTCCGGTATTTTCACATCCGGTTTCCAATCCCGGTTCGCACATTCTTAATACCGGGAATACCGGGAAATAGATTTTATAGCAGTATTGATACTATGTATTTCAGTGACATCTACTGTATATCCAACTTTCTTTTGCCACTACCAGCGGCCCACAAAACTTTGAATAAGCTTTCAAATTCTGCTACTTGCCCAATTTGAGTGAACAACAATGTTTTGCAGCTTTTCCTTTTGTTCCAAATACTTTTATATTGGTTTATTAGGCCGTGAACTTTATCTTCTAAGCTTCCAACTTCATAAAGGCCTTCACTTGAGCAAAGCCACTCATTGATTGGCTATTCTTACACAACTCTTTTGGTGCAATTGACATCGAGCTGCTTGCCCGCTAAACCAACTCACTAACCCATTCAAACTAAAACTGATCTCACCGTGTCCTGTAGTTTAGCCCGTTATGAGAGAAAATTCTTGAAAAACGGACTAGAAATGGTATCAACAGCTAAACCGAATGTTGAAACCATTTATGTTTTATCATGCTGCATGCGTTTTGATCGATTTCCCGATATTCCCCGTAATCCCGGTATTTTCATTTCCCGGTAATCCCGGTTTTCCCGAATCCCGGTATTCCGCTCCCGGTTGCATCACTAGGACTGTACTAAACTGTACTTTTTGATTGACATCGTCGAAAAATATGTCTGACAAGCTGCTGACCGACTCGAAATTGACCGCTTCTGCGCTCAGTTCCAACATGGCTGCCTACACAGCCTCTCCTAAACACTCTGTCTCTCTATGCAAAACCGTAAACGTAAACCCGTCACACTCAGGTTTCGCATTGTGCACAAAAAAAGGTTGTCCATGTAGTGCCGATCGAGTGCTACAACTTTTTTTGCCCAGTTATGTAAGTTTGGGTACCTGTTTATTGGATTTTTCAGTAAAACGACGCATTTCGCTTAACCAACCTTACATAGTGCGTTTATATGGTTGCCCACACCGCAAGGGTCAATCCTCACCCGCAGATGGAACCCACACGTTTACAATTTTAAACTTTCAAATTGACTGTAAAACAGCTGAAAAATGAACAACGTAATTGTAAGTGTCTAAAAAATAACAGAAAACGTTTGCCAAACTACATGTAGTATCTTCGAAAAAGTAGAGAATAATTTAAAAATTCTTTTGGTAGGTTCAGCCTCTAATTGCTTGCATTCACAATTCCTCATGAAAAAACTAGAATGCCCAATTATACCTGGAAAACCCAATACCCAATACTTGCATAGCTGGGCCAAAAATTGCATTTCAATGAACAGGTACATACAGGCAGGATCTTTTGCACTAGGATTAAAATTTTGAAGCGGCCTGGTCGGGCCACTATGCAACCAGGGCGACAATTTAGAAAAAATAGCCTTTAAGAAAGCGTTTAAAAGCCATTCTGAGTGTAAAATTAGCAGAAATTAACAGTTTTGGTACTCAATAATGTGTAGTTCAATCGCGTTTCTTATTTTTGACGAATTATTTTCCTAACTCGGTCAGAAAGGGTGTACTACCCCACAGACCTGGTACTGGTACATTCAGGTACTAGGTACGTACATGTACATACAGACATGGGCTAGCATTTCGGCTGATGGGGGGGGGGTAGAATTTTCAATACCTGAGGGGGGGCTGATGGGGGGTAGGAGCGCCTGATGGGGGGCTGAGGGGGTGGTAAGCCAAAAAGTCCGATTTTTGGCGAAAATCAGGGTTTTTTGGCATATTTTTCATTAAAATAAGTTAAAAATAGCTATTCTGAGCTTGTTTACGCCTATTCCAGGCATATTTTTATCATAATTTTCTATGCAAAATTCTTCCCAAAAATTCCTGATGGGGGGTAGCGGCCGGCTGATGGGGGGCCAACCCCCCCCCCTCAGCCCCCCCCTTTGCCCATGTCTGTGTACATATACGACACTGGTACATTCTGCATCGTTAGAAATGGTAAAACTTTTAGTTTAGATTTAGAACAAGGTAATCTATTACTGGTGTACTACAGGGTGTCCCAAAAAAAATGACAACATTTCTTTTTGCTGCCATTTTCGCAATTTTTGACCAAATTGTCTGAAATTTGAAACATAAGTGCCAAAAAAGTGGGAATTTTATGTGTTAAAATTTGGTGCATCAGAATTGACCCAGTCCTGAGAAATTCAACAATATATAAAATTGAGAAATTTCAATTAAATGTAGAAATAGCATAAAAAATGGAAACTTTTCTTTTTGCTGTATCTTCTTTAATTTAGGTCGGAATTGGATGAAATTTTGAATATATGCGCAGAATAACGGGTTGATTTGTAGATCAAAAGTTGGCGCATGAACCCAGCCCAGCTCTTGACATAAAAAATCCCGATCACAATACAACGACAACATTAATTTTCGCGCCCCTTAGCTGTAATGAAGCTCCTGTAAGCGTAATTCAGTCTGTCACCCCAAACATGCTAAGAAATGTTTATGATGCTTATGGGAAGCGGTTGCAGCAGTGTATTAACTCAAACGGAGGTCATCTGGATGGTGCTCTTATTCCTTAGTTCTCAGAGTTTGCACGTTCTTCATTTTGCTGCAGTAAAAACTCTGATTTTCTTTAGTTTCCAAGAACTAGCGAAATTGACTGATTAATGCCAGAACTTTTGACCTACAGAATATCTGCGCATATATTCAAAATTTCATCCAATTCCGACATAAATTAAAGAAGATACAGCAAAAAGAAAAGTTTCCATTTTTTATGCTGTTTCTACATTTAATTGAAATTTCGCAATTTTATATATTTTTGAATTTCTCTGGACTGGGTCAATCCTGATGCACCAAATTTTAACACATAAAATTCCCACTTTTTTGGCACTTATGTTTCAAATTTCAGACAATTTGGTCAAAATTTGCGAAAATGGCAGCAAAAAGAAATGTTGTCATTTTTTTTGGGACACCCTGTACTTAGAAAAGCGGGACACTACAAGAAATTCTAATAACTTTCAGTTGATTAACGCGAAATGATTCCTAAACCTAATCATCGACCAACCTTTTCGATTTTTCCAGATTAATTTTGAGGTCAACTTCGTTTTGATATTGACTAACAAGTAAGAACACAAACCCCAATACCAGTTGTGACCCTGTGAAAAACAGCCTAATACGGTAGACAAAGGAGCAACACCTCGTCCAATTAACCAAATCTCCTCACGATTTCGCACGTTTATTGGCAACAATTCTACGAGGTGAATTTGCGGTGAACAAAACGCTCATGATAAAGTTCTAACCACAAGGAAAGCACAAACAAGTTTGATTCATTGCTAGCACTACAAAACCAGCTGAAAGCCAGACTACGAACACTAAACAAAAGTGACACAGAATAATAATAACCAATCATAATACTAACGGATTGAGGAAAAACTACTCTAGAATAATAAAAAAAACAGATTTTGGCTACCGACCGCTGCACTTGGTGACTGACTGACTTGAGAGAGAGAGAGAACCGAGTAAAACTGATCGATAACCCGACAATAAGACACAGATTGAGCAAAGGCAGAATGGCTTAGTTATAATAAACAACTTAGACAACAAAAATCAGACGTAAACCAGCTGACGCATTCTGTCTACTGAGTTTAGTGAAGATATTAATATGCAAATTAATAATCTCTGCGCCACTCAAGTCTTCTCACGCTGCCTTGCCTTCCTTGTAGATCAGCGCCGTTCTGTCCTGACCTACGCCGATCCATCGCACTGAAAACAGATTCTCTTACAGGCTGGCACTCAACGCCCCTTTATGGTACCGACACCATATATGGTACCGGTACCACACATGTACTAGGGGGTTTTGGGGGAGGTTACCAAACCTTGGAAGGTTTGGGGCCAAACCCCATCACCCCCGAGACAGGTTACGGGACCCCCGACCCAAAAATACAAGTCCCACTTCCGACTTCACAATAACATTTACTGTATATTTTATACAGACAGGACTGTGGTAAAATATACAAGAATATGTAGCTACGTAACAATGCTGAATGCTTAGGCTTAGGGCTTAAGTTCAGCCTTAGACTTATGGGTTAGGTTCAGGCTTTGAGGTTAGGTTCGGCTTAGGCTTAGAGGTTAGGTTCAGGCTTTGAGGTTGGGTTCGGCTTAGGCTTAGAGGTTAGGCTCAGGCTTAGGCTTAGAGGTTAGGTTCAGGCTTAGGGCTTAGGTTCCGCTTAGGCTTAGGGGTTATGTTCAGCTTTAGCGGTTAGGGGTTAGGTTCGGTTAGGTTCAGGGTTAGGCTTAGAAGTTTGATTCAGGCTTAGGCTTAGGCTCAGGAACTGGGCACAAACGGTATCATATACGGTACCGGCTTGCCCACCCCTCAGCTTGGGCTCGACCTGAAGCCAACTTTTGTTCCTGACTGACCGCACCCACCAAAACGGCCACGACCTCCTAAATCGGTAGGCGCACAGTACCTGTACTAGGGGGTTTGAGGTTACCTCAGTAATTGAACATTTACACCCACTCAGCCGAAATGCTAGCCCATCTCTACTAAAATAGGCTAGATTGTTGAGTGCACAGCTGAAAGACACGCAACAGCTCGCAACAAATGGTATTCGATTTGGTTTGGGAAAAATTTAACAAAACTTCCCATAAATTGCCAGGGCTCTAAGTTGGGAATCGGGATCGCAAGTACCTGGCACGCCAGTGAACTGTTCAATCTTCTGTACGTAGTGTCTGGCCGGCTCGGGCAACTCTTCGAATCGTCGGCATGACTTAGTCTGACACTTCCAACCAGGAATCGTCTCGTAAATCACCTCCACCTTCTCTAACTGGGCGCTCGAACCTACAAAGCTTGTTGTTGTTGTTGTTGTTGTTGTTGTAACTTTTTGTCCTTTCGGACTAGGAGTAGCCAACTGCTATAGAGCAGGAAGAGACACTAGGTCCGGCAGCGTCCTTAACAACAACCCTCCCCTTTTGCTGTCGGTGTGTGCAAATTGTTTAAATAGTTTTGCTTTGAAGGGCAAGTCCTTGTATACCATATAGATATGTATCTAGTAATCCAGAAAATAGGCTGACCAAATCAGCTATATTCTGGACCACCTTTAACTTTCAGCTCAGTCTTAGTGATACTAAGAGCAACATTGAACACAACAAATAAACAGTGTCTCTCTCCAGCATTAAAACCAACCATTCACTCTGCAATAGCATCAAGTCCGGCAGCCTCCTTAACAACAACCCTCCCCTTTTCCTGTCGGTGTGTGCAAGACAGCTAAGCTTTGGTCCCCATTTATCTACTTGCCATTGCTGACTTTCGATGGCCTGGGTTGGGCTTTGTGTCCACCACTTCCCATCGCCTCGACAGGGTTCGAACCCACAAACACACCGCTTCCACGGGTGCCGGGGCCGCCGTGACACACGGGATAGCGTAAACTACCCATGGCCAAGACGCGACATGAAAGCCGCACTGAACTCGGTGAATTACTTAATTCATATAATGACAAATTGCAAAAATTAGTTTTTACAGTCAGGTACTGAACGCCGTTTATGGTACACTGACACCATATATGGTACATGCATGCCATAAACGACATTAGTGCCTGACTATACGATGCCAATCAGTATTGGGTATTGAGACATAAAAACCACAATACCCAGCCAATATTTAGAAAACACCCCAGTCGGCATTTACGCTTATGCTTAGTTTCAGAATCAGGATTTAATTTAGGCATTAGTTCATGCTCTAACTTACCTTTAAACCTATGATTAGGCTCAAGTTAAACAGCTCAGCCGCCCTACCAAGGGGGGCAAGTGTTCTTGTATGACTAACCGGACGACATCGTCGGCGCGTCAGTTAGTCTTTCCTTGCGTAAATTGCCATGCTACCGTATCTACTCACTAAATTCGCGTCGAGAACAGTAAACGATTTAAACGAACACGGCTTCCAATAGCTTCACTTGGTATAGCCTATTCTCTAAAGTGTTTAGTCTCAAGCCGATTTTTGTCTTTTTGATTTAGATTGCTTTTGTCTTATTCGTCACATCTGCAGTAGCAACTATTTGCTTTAATATGCAATTTCTGAGAGAATTCAATGTACCTCCCTACTTTGGACAGGGTCACATCACGGATTTCGATATTTCTATGATAGTTCAGTAGTAATTGATGAAAAACCACGATGCGCCAAGTATCAGCCCGATCGGCCCACATGGGCCTGCTGACCACCTCCTTGAAGTGACCGGTCCAGAGCGAAATTTGCAAATTTGGGTCCCTTCATTCAAGTCATTGTATCTTGCCGACATCTAGAGTTACAGTGACCGTGAGCCCACCAAACGATCGAGAACGATCCGAGGATTACAAATATCACAGTTAAAAAGCGGTATCTAGCTCCGTACCGCAATTTAGGGTAAAAAACGCGGTTCAACACTGAATTTTTAGCATACCCGGTGACACGTTTGACCAAATTTAAGTACATTAGAATGATGGGCCAGAAGCAGATTTTTTATATAATATAGCACAGTAAATGCGCAACATACATGCAAAAAATCAGCAAAATCGACGCGCCAGATAGGGTCGAAATCGGCCCTTAAAATCTCGGCGATAAAATTTTTTTCACTCAATGTCAACAAAAATTATCCTTCTAGATCAATTTTTTTTGTAGAATGTGAATATTCAACTGTTTTTTGTGAAAGTTTTACATTGAAGCCCAATAACATTGAAAACGGTCAGTATTGTGCGGCTCTACTGTGTACAATGCATGTTACGGAATGCATATAATAAACCAATCTGTGTGCATATCATTGTGCACATTTAACAAATGAATGTCTTGTTTATTGCACAATTCCTTCATTTCTCCTGTTTTTAGTCAATTTTCCTCCCCACCTCCGCCGCAAAGGGGGGTGTACCCACCCTACACCCCCTGGATACACCACTGTTTAGACTCTGTTTTCGTTTGGAGGTTGATGCGGTGCATTTAGATGCATACGGTGACATTGGGCTTTGGGCAACGTTCATTTCTGTTCACCTTTCTCAACTAGCAAGTTTAAGAGTCCGTCTCTGGTCAGATCGCGTTTTGGCCCTTTGCCCTATTCAGACCCAAAATTGAAACTTTGAGCTAGAGAGCTCTTAGTTGGCACACTAATACATACTTATGAGTTATCTTTCAGCTGCAAAGGATTAGTGGATCTGACGCTCCTGTCCTGAGATATAGCCTTCCGAATATCGGTCTGCTTAACTATGGGACCAAAATTTCAAACTCGAATTTCTCGCTTCATACTTGGATTTCGGACCTA